>MCJB01003302.1:209648-296045 GCA_002018475.1 Nicotiana obtusifolia | reverse complement strand
CCCCCCCCCAACCTTTATTTCCCAGCAGCTACTTTTAGACTCCAGGGGGGCTGCAGCTTTTTGCTCAGTTACCCTTTTGTAGTTTATGTAACTTTATGTATCTTTACTGCTCTCTTTCTATTAATATAATGCATGTTCTTAGCCAAAAAAAAAAAAATAGCATAGTTGATAGGCAATAATAGACAGCGTAATAAAAAGATGTGCATTTTCCTACAAGAACATCAAGCGTTGTAATACGTGAATCAATATTCACACTAGTCAATTTTCTACTTGATTAATGTGTACACATACAGAGATAAAGAAGGTTCTAATTTTTCTGTAAGTAGTGTGTTAGTCATTGAACGAATAAATAGAAACTTGAATTACTTATTTCGAGCCTATAAAATTCCTTAACAATTTACTCTCTCATAGTATCCGAAGTATAAGATTCTTTTTTCCCATAACAGAATGAATTTGTCTTGTTGGAGTGGCGATACTTCAAACTCCAGCAAACTTCGAACTTAAAGACAGAAATAAAATCGCACAATGCATATCCTATTTAATTTTAGTAATAGGCAGAATAACCTAGTAAACACTTGTACTTGTTTGTTTTTGTCATTCTGGTCCCTGTATTCAACTGAATTTCATCGAGATACTTATAGTTGTTCAAAGTTAGTATTTTAAACTCTTCTGACCATTGACCATGCATATGTGACAACTTAATTACTTAGTTGTACAAAATGCATATATTTCACGTGTACAAGGAGCGTGATCATAAAATTTAGAATAAAAATGATTAAAAGAATAATAAAAAAATAAAAAAAATTAGAAAAACATAAGTTTCTTTCTCTGTTTTATTAGGAGTGGGCGTTAGGACAATTCGGATTGAATATAAAAATTCCGGTTTGGATATTCGGTTTCGGATTAAATAAATGACACTCCAAATTCAATCCAAATAAGCCTAGATTTGATTGGATTTTTTAAGTTCGATTTTGGACTAATCGGTTTGGATATTTCATTTTTTCGATTTTGAGCCTATAAGTATAAATGTTTCTTCTTCCTACAAAAACGAACATCCAAATAAAGTATTCATGTTAAATTACCTTAAAAGTTCCTTATTTTCACCGCAATTATCCAAATAAAGTATTCAAGTAAAGAATCATTATCAAAAAAATACAATAAAGTTATAATAAGTCCGATAGGAAGTAGCAATAGTAAAACTATGTCCAAATAGAAAGTATTCTGACAGTAACTTAATAATTAGTATTGAATATATGAGATAATGTCTAATGGATAGGATATTGAACTTACTACTATTGATATATGGACAATAGACTAAATACGGAGTACAAAAATTTTGAATTTTCGGATATCTATAAATCTGATGTACCAAATCTAATATCCAATCCGAAATACAAAAAATTTAAAAATTAAATCTGAAATCCAATCCATAATCCGAGAATCCAAACAAAAAATCCAAAATATTTGAATTTCGGTTTGGAGTTCAGGTTTGCCCAAATTATGCCCACCCCTAGATTTTACCCCCACTCACTCCCATGCTTATTTTTTTCTTTACCACCCCCTCCCCCCCGTGTGATGACCCAAAAATCCACAAGTTGTGACAGCACCTAAACCAACCAGCTAGGTAAGCCAATAGTCACATAATTATCAATGAAAATAAAATAACATGGTCTAATAACTCAACAGCGGAAGAATACCATAAAATATCTGAGAATAAAGTCAAGATGCTACTACAAACAATCCCAAAATCTGGTGTCAACAAGTACACGAGCACTACATAATAACAAGATACAAAATAAATCGTCTAATACAACTGTCCGAACATAGAAACAGTAAAGATAAAGATAACAGGAACAAAATTTCAAGGACTACGGATGGCATGGCAGCTACCTCGTAGTCTCCCAAAGAGCTGGCACAACTCAAGACCTGAAAATCACCTCGACCAGATGTATCTTGATCTGCACATGAAGTGTAGAGTATAGTATGAGTACAACTGACCCAATGTACTCAATAAGTAACAACATTAACCTTGGGGTGAAAGCAGTGACAAGCTCAGAACAATAGTCAAATGTCAGTACCAATAACCGATAACAGTTCAAAAATTAAAGGATAAACCGTTGAAACAGTAGATCAATGATATCTAGTACAACTCGTTCTCATTTCAGAAATTTAGGCATGCTTTCAAATATAACACTTTAATACCCAACACAGATAAACACAGGTAAATTATCAGTTAGCATTAGAAAAGTACATCTATGTGCCTACATGCCATGTATATACGTAAATCAATAGTATCACAGTGGATCCATCAATAGTATTTATACTTAGCACTGTACGGGTGCCTGGCATAACTGCCCATCATTAAGCACATATAAGAAACACTGTGTCTGTGCATGTAAGACTGCGGAGGGCGGATCCTGCCCAAGCGCTAATTATAATACCTTATCCCAACAATGGGGCCTAGCGCACGCGTCGCCTCAAAACAGTAACACTCAGCCCAACATAGGCCTGGCGTGCGTGTCATCTCAAAATCACTACCAAACTGGCTCTAAGGCCCAAACTCAGTCATTTACCGTTCAAGTCTCAGATGAACACATCTCAAGTATTCAATTAAAAAGTTTTACCCTTAAACGATATCATGGACATGTGAGAAATCAAATAAGAAATGCTAAGACGGAGATATCATACACGGATATAGCATCATGACTGAGAACATGTGTGCAAATAAGGTATATAACTCAGAAACAACAAGAATAGCCCTATCAAGTATCCCTATCATGATATGATAGAAAAACAAGCCCGGTATTAGCCTAAAGGCCTTCCCAAACCATGAACAAATCGGTGCACGCACACACGCCCATCACCATGTGCGTACTTCACCCGAATATCTTTCACATAACGTAGTCCTTAGGATTAAATACCCTCAAATTCAACTTTGGATGTGTTACTTACCTCAAAATGCGCATATCACATCCCCAACAAGCCCTTCCCACGCGTATCGGCCTCCAAACGACTCGAATATAGACACAAACAACTCAATATCAACAAATAATGCCGTAGGAAACAACTTCAAATAATAAAGATTCAATCTTTATCAAAATTCAAAAGTCAACCCCGAGCCCGCACCTCGGAACACAAAAAAATTCACAAATTTCGGACACTCATTCGATTATGAGTCCAACCATACAAAATCATACAATTCCAACCTCAAATCGACCTTCAAACCTTCATTTTTTATTTTTGAAAAGTTTCCACCAAATCCCACATTTCTTCACTTTAATTTACTAATTAAATGCTAAAACAAATATGGAATTGTGATATAACAATAAATCAAAGTAAAAAAATACTTACTCCGATCCAAGACATGAAAATTCCCTATAAAATCGCCCAAAACCGAGCTCTACAACTCAAAATATGAAAGTAATACTCTAACCCTTGATTTGGGATTTTAATAGATGCTGCCCAGTTGTTCCTCTTCGCCATCGCGGAAAGTCCCTCGTGATCGCGAAGAACAAAAGTTCACTGCCCTAAAAAATGATCTACGTGAACATGAAAACACAGTCGCGAATGCGATGCTGAATCGACCTGACCCTTCGCGAACACGTGGCAAACCTATGTCATCGAATAGGCTTAAAGCCTGACTTTCTAGTTTACCACTCCACTACGCGAACGCCTGAACCACTCCGCGATCGCGATGACCTGAGACGTCAAGGCTTCGCAAACGCATGCCTAATATCGTGAACACCATGAATAAATTCCACTAGCCACCAATCAACCTTTTGCTATCGCGATCCTCCCTTCGCGATCGCGTAAAAGAAAACCAGATCCCCAGTTTTCAGCAGTCCACCAAAGTCCAAAATGAAGCCGAACTTGATCCAAATCACACGTGAGGCCCCCAGGACCCCATCTAAACATACCAGTAGGTCTTAAAACATGATACGAACTTAGTCTAAACCTCAAATCACATCAAACAACATCAAAATTACGAATTCAACCCAATCCAAGCCTAATGAACAATTAAACTTCCAACTTTTAAAACTAATGCTGAAACATACCAAATCAACTCCGATTGACCTTAAATGTTGCACAAAATTCATTAATGACACAACAGACCTATTCCAACTTCTAGAACTGAAATTCGAGCCTGGTATCAATAAAGTGAACTCTCGGTCAAACTTCTCAACCTTCCAAACTTTCAACTTTCGCCAATTTAAGCCAAAATGACCTACGGACCTCCAAATCAACATACGAACATAAGACTAAATCTAAAATCACCATACATAGCTATAGGAATCATCAAAACTTCATTCTAGAGTCATCTACACAAAAGTCAAACATCGGTCAACTCTTTCAACTTAAGGCTTCAACCTTGGGACTAAGTGTCCCAATTCACTCCTAAACCTTCCTAGAACCAATATAACCACCCTAGCAAGTCACACAACCATAATTAAACATAGAATAAGTGTAAATGGGGGAACAGGGATCCGATACACAAAACGACCGGCCGGGTCGTTACACCCTTCCCATCTTCCCCCAGCCCTTCCCGCATTCAATTTCTTTTTCTTTTTCTTTTTCATCCCTTCTCTTTCTTCCCCTAGCCCTTGCTCCATTTTTTTTTCCTCCCTTATCATTCTTTCCCCTTCTCATTCTTTCCTTAGCCCCTTCCCCTTTTCTTTTTCTTTTTCTTTTCAATGTATCTTTTGATATATTTTTGTTTGTTTTCATGATCTAGTTAATTCTTTGATTGCCACTGTTTCTTGCTTTGTGAATGTTTGTTATCAATACAAAATCGTACCATTTAATTGATAGAAATCTTTATTTTTTAATATGCTTGTATGGTTGTTATTATGTATACATGAAGTTAAATTCACCAAAATATGATGAAGTGTAATATTAGGAACCCTTTTTGGGAAGCAAGATTTTAGTAGAGGAGGGACGGGATTTGAAGCTAGTGAATTCATGAAATTGGATGGGAACTGATGAATGAAGGAATGGAGATTGTCGAAAATAGAGAAATGTGTAACAGAATTGGGTTGCTACTGTGACTGGCCTAATGTATTTTGGAGAAGAAGAAAAACGGTGCAGATAAGATATTTGGATAGAGGTGGAAGAAGGTCTCTTATGGAGGAATTAGAAATGGGAGAGTGTTCATGGTGTTCTCTAGTGGCCCAGTTGACAGTGATGGAGAAGGTGATGGTAGAGAAGAAAGAAAAATAAAGATAAAGTTAGAAAAAAAGATAGAAGTATTATTTCTTTCTTCATGTAGAATTAAAAAGAAAAGGTGATGTGGAATATTTTATATGATGTGGATTCTAGCATCATATGATTGAGAGACACGCGACGTCAAAGGGGTTTAAAATACTGGCTTTGAACAATTATATGTGTCTAAATGAAACTTTCTTGAGTATAGGGACCGGAATGACAAACACAAATAAATAGAAATGTCTGCCAGGTTATTCTACCTTAGTAATATGCAAAAGTTCTAGAAAATTCAATTTAAGAAATTTGAGGCAAGACTTATGTTTCTATATGCAACTAGTGGGTGAGATGAAAGGTGCAAAGCCTTTCAGGTGTCTGTTCGGGAATAACCATGTGCCTCTTACAAAAAAAAAAGGCTGCAAATTTAATTTAAAATAGAATTTCGCGAAATAAAAAGAATTTATTGGTGCAAAGAATTATCAATCAATTAAATTATTTGACCAAATCTAAATGTGAATCTAAAGCCGAGGCCGAGGCAAGCTATGGCAATGGCACGAGGGTTTGCTTCCTTTGCCACTCATTTTTTTTTTGGATAAGAGGATACTGTATTATAACCTAAGTTAAGATTGTTCTTACATTGGGCTTTTGAGAAGTTAAGCCCATCGTACCAAACAGCGAGTAGTCCAATACTACATTTGCAATATTACAACTTTTACTTTTTCTTTCAAAAATAGTTCCTAGGGTGTCTGCCCATAGTGCTTCATTGACACACTCAAGGAATAACAAAAAAGTTGATTCTCTCTCCCAACTGCTTCCTTGCTTCTGAATGTGTGGTTTATTGGTGGATGGCCGCATTCAGAAATCAGGGGATCATATATTAGATGACCTTTGTTTATGCATTGTATTACCTCTGTCGAGTCAAAAGTGGCCTCCAAGGGCACTAGATTGTTTGATATTGCAATTTTTAGGCCTTGCAAGGAAGCTGTTAGCTCATAATGGAGGGTATTTGTGCATTTGATTTTCCCATATGCCCAGTTACCCAATCCCCATTGCTGTTTCTAATTACCTCTCCCATTCCCCCGTTTTATCTTCTTGATTGTAAGCACCGTCAGTGTTTAGCTTGTAACAACCCCTACTTGGGAGTTGCTGTTTAATAGAGATAACAGTACTGTGTCTAGGCTCTTTTCCTCCTATTACTATGTGCAAGAATTCTGCAACTTTGTTAATGGCCACTCTAAAGGGGACATGATTCTTCCTATGGTTAAAGCTATTGATGTTCCTAGTTATCCAAATTTGCCAAAGGTAGAAAGGGATTAAGTGATCCCATTTAAGAAAATTATTGAAGGGTTGGTGCTTAAACTTTTTAAGAGTGTGCACCCAGTTTGCTTGGCTAATAACAAGGTTTGCTATACTAAGGTTAGAATGGCTTTACTCATCTAACTTCTGCCAGCATTGGTTAGAATTGTCACATTTGAAGAGTAGGTGCTTTATGGTTTCTTCCTCCTTGTTACAGAAGAAGCACGTGGGGTTTAGGTTCACACCCCTTGAGTGGAGGTATTAAGTTGTAGGGAGCCGCACATGGGTACTAACCAAAGGAAATACTTTATCTTGTTAGGCAATTTTTGGCCCCATGCCCAGTTGAAGTCTTTCCCCGAGTTGTGGACCTGATGGTGGTTCAGACTTCCAATGAGAGTATAGGCAATTTTGGTTGAGAAGAGGCCACTATGAGTCTGGTTCCAAACCATCTTATCCATATTGCCAGAGTTGGGATTAATAAAGATAGACTTGATACTAGACACTACCTCCTCAGGGAGGTCAAAGGAGATATTACTGATGTCCCAGTGACTCTCATTGTAGCATGTGCCTACATTCAAACTCTCCTCCCCCTTCTTGAGTGGGCCACTGATAATGCTCCTAAGGGGCTCCATACCAGGGATCCATCTGTCACCATAAAAGTTAATTCTATCCCCCTTATGTACTACCCACCTAGTAGCCTTACTACAGACCTTCCAATCATTTTTGACATTTTGCCAAGTCCTAGAGGCAATGTGCCTGGAAGGATTTCTTCTAGTACAATGCTTGTGGAATAGCACCCTGGCCCACACGGCATTTGTATTGTTGTACAACCTCCAGGCTAGGCTAGTGTGGGTGAAATTGTCTCTGTTCTCAACTCTAAACCCTACTCTTCCTTAGGCTTTGTCACAGTCTTCCACCCAACTAGGTGCGTTTTTCTTTTAGCTACAGTGGTACCCTAGATGAAATTTCTTTAAATTCTATCAATTTGGTTGCACTTGGGCTGGGATCTTTATGTATTGCATGACATGGCGATGGATTCCCCCAAGAGAGAATTTAGCTACTGTGGTTCTCCCAGCCATATTCAGGAAATAGGTTTTCCAGCCTGCAAGCTTAGTCTGCATGCTATCAATTATAAATTAGTAGTCTCTGTTGGTGGGTCTTTTGTGAAAGATGGGAAAGCCCAAGTACTTACCAAAAGAGAGGCTGGGCTTAATTGTTAATATCTTGGCTAGTCTATCTACTTCCTCTTGGTGGCATTTTGTGGACAAGATAACCTTAGATTTGATGTTATTTACCTTTTGGTCAAACTTACAGCTAAACTCCTGAAGAGTTTCTATAACAGTATTATAGTTCTTGGTGTTTTCTCTAGCAAAAAGGGTAAGGTCATCTGCAAAGAAGAGGTGAGAGATTTTTGGCCCTGTTTAACTGATTTTTAAAGGAAACCATTTCCTATTCTGCACTTTTACATCAATGTTTGGAGAGTCTCTCCATACATATTATGAAGATGTAGGGAGATATAGGACCTCCCTATCTAATGCCCCTACTAGGTTAATACTCAGTCCTACTCCCATTGAGAAGCACAAAGATAGAACTGTGGAAATGCAGGACATAATCATCTTGGTGGTTCTGCTAGGGAAACCAAAGGAAAGCAATGTGTCTCTGATAAAGGACCATTCTAACCTATCCAAGGCCTTTTCCAGGTCAATCTTTAGGATTATGTTGGCATATCTCCCTTTCATTTTCTTAAAGTGACTAATGTATTCTTGCACAATAATGGCATTATCACAGGCGGCCCTCCTATTAGACAAGAAGCTGGCTTGGCTAGGGCCTATAATAGAGGGCAACATAGGCTTAATTTTGTTAACAATGATTTTAGTGATCAATTTGTACATAGTATTGCATAGACCAATGGGTCTGATGTTATTCAGAACAGTTGCATTAGCACATTTAGGGATTAGGCGCAGATAGGTGCTGTTGACCTCAGGGTTCATATCAAGGGTGTGGAAGACCTACTTACAAAAGCTGGTTACACCCTCAAGAACATTCGAGTACTTTTGGTAGAACATTGGATATAGGCCATCAGGCCTAGAGGCTTTGGAAAGTTTGAATGAGAATAAAGCAATCTTTATCTCACTATTACTCAGGGGGCACTAAGAATGTTCTGGTCCCTATGTGAAAGGGTGTGAGAGCCATAAGGGGTGGTATCTCTACCTTTGGTGGAGGATTGGTGATCATTGGTGAACAAGGATGAGTAGAACTGAAAATGGTATCTTCAATTCCCTTATGGTCATCTACCCATTCCCCTGCCTCATTTTGAAAGGCCAGGATTCTATTCCTTCTTCTCCTGTTGAAGTGGAGGTGTGAAAGAATTTTGTGTTGGCATCCCCCTATATAAGCCTGTTTATCCTAGATTTAGTTTTCCAGAATTCCTCATCACTTCTCAGGATGGCTGAATAGTCTTCTTGGAATTGATCCTCTAGATGCTTGAGGTATGGGCTGAAGGGGTAGACATTGGATTTTTGGATACCTCCTAGCCTAGCTAGTAAATGTTTCTTCTCATGGAAGATGTTACCAAAGATTGTCTTGTTCCAAGTAATAACTTGGTCTTAGAATTTGTTAGTTCCCTCAAGAAGGTTATAATTATCCTCATAAGCATGCTGCACTACACTGGGGAGGCAGGGATGGCTGCACCACATGGGCTCAAATCTAAAAGGTTTAGTGAGGTTGCTAGGCCTAAACCAAAAATTAATAAGCATAGCGCAGTGATCAGAGTGGGTTCTAGAAATGTGGCTAATTGTACTTGAAGGGAACTCTTGGATCCAATCCTCATTAGCAAAACACTTGTTCAGTCTTTCCAAGATTAACTGACTCCTATTCCTATATCTCATATTAATCCAGGTAAATTTGCTACCTTTGAAACCAAGGTAAATCAGCTACACTGATTTATGCATTGCCAAAAAAGATTAGCCCTAGGAGCAGAGATGCAATTCCCTTCATACTTGTCTCTAGCTCTCAGGACATCATTGAAGTCTCCCCCTACTAGCCAGCTTCCCTGATAACTTGGATAGTTCTGAGTTGCTGCCAGAGGTTTCTCCTAAGTGCATAAGTGTTACTAGAATAAATAGTAGTGAAAAGCCAAGAATTGGAAGAGGGGATTACCTTGACGATGACATTAATGCCCTAGGAAGTGGTGGAGACTTCATCAATGTTGAGTAGATCATCCTTCCACATGATGACAATTCCCCATACAGGCCAATAGCTGGGCTTTGGATTTGCCCAGAGAATCCCTATTCCTGAATCAGGTGCTTATGCTCAGTCATCCTTGTTTCTAGGAGGACTAGTATAGCAAGTTTGTGCATTTTGACTATCTCAACACATTGCCTCCTAAACTCATTATTGTTGGCACCTCTAGTATTCCAGATGATGAAATTCATTAACAACTTGGGGTCTGGTGGGTACTTCATTTTCAGCCATTTGGACTTCCCTTTCACAGTACTGGCCTCCAGGTTCACTTGTACAGAGCTAGCCTGTTTGTCTTCCTGAATCAGAAGTGGGCTTAGCCTTACAATTGAGTCTCCTGAGTTTGGATTTGAGGCTAACCTTAGGCTTACCTCGCACAGTTTCATGCTCATTGGGCATAGTGCGATAAGCATTTCTCCCCCAAGCCCTCTGAACTCTTTTAACTGCTCATGTTGTAGGAGCATTACCTTTATTTTTGGCACTCCCAGCTTTGCAATCAGGGCCTCTAACTCTGTGTTGGAGCCTTGTAAGTGCTCATGGACTTTTTCTGATCCTGCCATCTGGGTTTCCCTGGATGGTGGGGTTTTGGTCCATGCTGGTGTCCTTGGGAGAATGGGGGGCTTGTAATCTCCTCCCCTAGTTTCACTAGGGGAAGAAGGGTAGGGAGTGGCTGATCTGGTCCATCAGTGCACTCAGCTGGTTTGGTGTCATTATTTGTTGGCTGAGTGCTACCTGGGCTTGTACCAAGGTTGCCATCCACAGTTGATGCCCATGATTCAACATTGCATAGTTGAGACATGCAATGGCTACCTTGGCTAAGTAATTAGGGTTCTGGATTACCATAGTGATTGGCAGAGACCCTATTGAGAGGGTAAGTAAAAAGGCTGCTCCCTGTAATGCCATTTCCATCCAAGAGGTGCAATTTCATTTCCATCCAAGATGTGGGAAGGTGGTTTGGTGGCAGTGGGGCTGTTGTCACTATTAGAGGCAATGGTTCCTCCTCTAGGTTTTGGGTCTGAGGGGGAGTTTGCATGTTGTTCTGGTCTGAGTCCTTTTCATCGGAGTAGAGGGGGGCAGAAGAGTATTGGATTGTAGAAGGCATCCCTTTAGTAGTTCTTAAGTCTTCATTTGCCTTGGTTGGGTTTTGTGCACAAGATTTTCCCTACATTACAAATTTTTTGGAGGTGCTGGGGACTATCAAGTCAATAAGAGAATCAATGTGGTGGGAGGGGAGAGGTGAATGAGAGCTCTGAGTGGTTAGCTCTCTCAGAGAGAGGAGCTCTCTTTCCCCTTCATCAAATCTGAGGCTATCGCCTATGGATTTGACGCCAGTCGTGTACCCCATGATATGACCCTTGGAGAAGCTAGTTGGTATCATATTTAGGTTAGAGGCGGGTATATCAAACTTACCTCTATTAGTTGTTACCTCTTCCCCTTGGAACACGTGATCTTTCAGAGAGGAGCGTGTTAGGTTTTGGCGTGTGGGCTTCATATGCCCATTCTTAGAGTAGGGTTTGGGCACGTGCTCAGGTTTTAGGCTAAAAGCTTTAACCTCAAAAGGGATTAAAACTCGTTTAAGGTTTGTTTGACCACCCCATTGCAGCCCAAATTCGTTGGCCCATCTAGGCACAGAGTCTTGGCCCTATTATTTTTTCTTTAGGCTTGGGCGTTTTGGCCCGTTAGGTTTCATCCTGGTCATCATTTCCCCCCAAGTCCCCAAGGATGGAAAACTTACCTGAGGTCGGCGTTACAAGGCCATTCTCCCGTCCATTTGCCTTCTCAACCGTGTGTTCTTCTTTTGGTGGATGGTATGCTCTTGCTTTCCTTCTGGTCCGTCTTGGGAACTCCACTGTAATCCAATCACTGCCTCCCTTTAATTGTGGTTCTGTCGTGGATGCTTTCGGCTTCTCCATTGGTTCCAAGGTTCGTGTAGCTGTGCACTTCCACATTGTGTTGATAACCCTCCACACCCGTTACACATGATTCCATTCCCCTCGTATTCGATTTGTTGTTTGTGCTCTCCAATTACGACGGAAGTTCTAAGTGGAACGTCAACGGGAACTTGAATGCAAATCCTTGCATCCTTACCTCTGAGAGTTGCAGATGTGTAAGTATCGATCTTCAATAATTTTTCCACTTTCCTTCCCACTCTTTCTGGAATCTCCTTATCGTAGAACTCGGTGGGTAATTGGGGTAGCCTGGTCCATATGCCTGTTGATTGGATCTTGGATTTTTTCGGAACAAAATTGGGTTCCCAGTTTTGGACTGAGAGAAAATGGCCAATAACGAACAATGGGCCTCCGTGCAGGGCCTTTTCCATAATGGCTTTTTCTTGAATCTTCACAATGAAAAAGTCCAGCCCAAGTCGATGATCGTTAGGTGCTCACTAGGGTACCATAGCTGTTGCAGCTTAGGTTTGAGTAGTTGATGGGGAATCTTCTTCCCAAATACCTTGATGATCACTAAGAATCACCGCGGGTAGTAGATTCTCATTTTTTGGTTATGGGTTTGGAGGATTTCCTCCGCATTTTCTTCTTCTAATGGAGCTTTCAAAGCTGCCTCACTTGGTGGTAAATTGTGAGGTAGACGCTTGACTTTGTCAAGTGATTGTCTTCCAGAATTTCTTTGAAGGAGTTCTTCATAGAAGAAGCTTCGATATCCATTGGTGCTACCGTAAAATCCGGTGGGTCGGACGGTTTTCGTAGTGGTGAGGGAAGTTGGTCCTGAATAGGGATGGGGGTGGGGCCGTGTTAGAGGAGTATAATGATTGAAGGAGAGGCCAGAGTCTCTCTCTTGCTTTAGTAGTGTAGCAAAGGGATTTTTAGAAACTTACATCAAAGTCCTTTGCAACTATTTAAGTTAGTGTAAAAGTGCTTTTCTATATAAACCAACAACATTCTCCTCTTCATTCCATATGAGATAATATCCTTTCATTTTTTATTCATACCTTATATCTACAGTGTCGTTATATATTAAAGGATCGTTTGGTTGGTGGGATTGGAGAGACAAAGTATATCCCATAGAATTAGTTATCTTGCCTTATGGGATAGTTAATCCCATCATTTTAGTACAGAATGATTCTCAAGAATAATCAATACCTATAACCAAACGTGAGATAAAACAATCTTGCATTTTATTCCATGATTGTTGTCCCTTATCCCACCAACCAAAGGACCCCAAAAGAGTAAAAATATTTGAACTTCTCGTCGACATCACAGCCTCTATCCATAGATAACCAAAAGATGATGATAACAAATGTCAAAAATTATGTTAAAAGCAATTTATTATTTGAGCTGATTTGGAGCCCAAAGAACTAATCCAGAAATATTTCTAGAGGACTAGTGTTTGATATGGGGCATTAGTGGAGTTTTGGTACCAGGAGAGAACATATTAATGAGAAGTTAGATATCCAGATTTGGAATAATAGTTCCCATTTTTAGGGCCATAAAAGGGATGTCATGCGTTAGATTAAGAACCATATATATGAGTCTTGGCCATCGCAATGAGATGGATAGGATAAGGAATGGGTTCCATGTGGGTTTGCTATATTTCTTAAAAGAGGGTTGAGCATTTATAGCTAGTATGCAAGTGAAAGAAAGTAGAGTAAAAAGGTTCAAAATTAAATATCTTATTATTATGTTTATTTGAAAATAATGAAAACCCTAGGTAAGGAAAAACGGAATATATGTATAGAATAAATAAAAAAGACAACAAGAAGCTTTGTCAATCAAAAGTCAACAACTCTTAACAATCGGATCAACCAATCACGAGTAACAATTATTTTATTTATTTACTGGACAGGACTTTGGAGTAGTACGTACTGTATTTACTGTTTAGTTGTCTGAGAATTAAGAATACGTAAGTTAGAGACAGCAATGCAAGATCATGGTTGTTGTCCAAATAATAAGGGCCTCTCTTCTCTGCTTGTAAGAAATAGTACAATTATTAAGAATCTTCCTGCCTGCTTCTGTCTTCTTTGCCCATTGCCACACACTTTTCCGCCCCTAATACAAATACATACAAGGGCCACTAACAACTATCCACGTGCCTAATATTTTTCATTCCCTACCCTTTCCATTTTGACAATAATTTCAGTCACAAATCCGTTGGTAAGTCCAATGTTTGACAGAATATCGTGGTAACTGATCCGTCTATATTGCTTGTCGAATTTTGTTCCAATGGATATCAGATATATGGGAAATTATCGATTGCGTTTCGATCGAGTTTAGACCAACGTTTTAGTAGAATTTTTCTACCATGTTTAAGATTATCGACACCGCATTTCAAACCTTTCTTTATAGACTAGATCTCCACTTAGAGTAGAGTTCTTTATATTTTATATTATGTACTTAGAGTAGAGTTCTTTATATTTTATGTTATCTCCCCTTTGTAATTATTATATAAACATATCTAGTGGAATGAAATTAATTGTTCTACCAAAAATAATTATTCTACATGGTATCATTATGAGCCTTGATCCTAGGGCTTACATACCCCTAAACCTAGCGCCGCTGCCCCCCTCCACCTAGCGCCGCCGCTGTCTTATTCTCCTTTTCAATGGCTGACGCCGCCGTTCCCCCCCAATTCCTCCCCAACCCTCATGACCCTAAAACACCACTCATCTCTGTCATGATCTGGGTGCAAAACTCCATGGATCCAACTACATGGGGTGGAAGAAGCAAGTAGATACCCTTCTTCATGGTTTTGGTCTCATTGGTTGGATTGGCGGGACGAAACCGGCGCCGGCCACTACTCTAACCACGGCTGCCACCACTGTTGCCGGTTCCGGGTCCTCAACCCTCAATCCGGCTTTTCTCTCCTGGTACGCCAAGACAAGTTGTTACTATCTTTCATTCTTGGAAGCCTTGCGGAAGAAGTCACCTCCTTGGTGAATCCGGCGACCACCTCGAAGGCGGCATACGACATCTTGGAGACCACGTATGCCGCTCCTTCTCGAAGTCACATCAAAGAGGTTCGTGCTCGTCTCAAAAATACTGTTCAAGGCACATCCTCAATCACACAATATTTTCATGCAATTCGTACAGTCAAGGATGAATTATCGTTATTGGGAAAGCCTCTTGATTTGGAAGATTTACTTGATAAAATCTTAGATGGTTTGGATCCTATTTACAAACATGTTGTGGATTCTGTAAATACCCGAGATACACCTATTACTGTTGATGCTTTGCAAGAAAAGTTGTTACATGAAGAGGTGAAACTTAAGCCGTTGGGGTCCTTGACGTTTTCGTCTCACCCTGTCTCGGCATTAGTGGCAGCTGCTCCGGCACTTCCCTCGGCCATACCTGCCCAGTCAGCCCCGCCAGTTGCTGCCTCCTCCTCGGGCTCTCGCAGGCACCAGAAGCCGTACCGTGGCCGCTGCCAGGCTTGCGGCATCCAAGGACACCCGCTGCGGGATTGTCCTACTCATGGATGGATGCTCCAGCACCTCCCACCTCAACCTGCTGCCCCTTGCCCGCTACCTCCAGCACCTCCTGCAGCGCCTCCTGCCGCATCTCCCCGCCATCCTGCACCACGTCCATGGCAGCCTCCGCCTTGGCAGTCGTTCCCACAGTCGGCTGCCCACTATGCTGCTTCCATGCCTACTGGTTATGCTCCACATTCTGGTTATTCTTCAGCTGCCTATGGGTCCTCCTATATGCCTCCACCTGAGGCCGGTTTTTAGGCTTTTCATGCACAAGGTCCGACATATGGCAGTTCTGTTCCCGCACCGGGTCCTTCATGGCTTCTTGACAGTGGCGCCACTCACCATATCTCCACCGACCTCTAGCAAACCTTTCCCTCCACCATCCTTTTCCGCACACCGACTCTCTCTACATTAGACATGGGAGCGCGCTTCCTATCACTCATACTGGTTCGACCACTCTCCCTACCTCACATCGTTCTCTTCATTAACATAACGTATTGCATGTTCCTAATATGAAAAAAAACTTGCTTTCCGTCTTCCAGTTATGTAAGTCTAATGATGTGGCAGTTGAATTTACTTCCTTTGGTTTTGTTGTAAAGGATTGCAGTTCGGGGACTCACCTTCTGGCGGGATGCACTAGAGACGGCACCTATGTGTGGCCCTCATCTAGCCCCTCTGCCTGCATTTACTTCTCAGATGCTCATCCTCCCCACATTGTCTGGCATTCTCGCCTTGGTCATCCGGCATCTGCCATCTCTCGTCACATTTTATCGCATTATCAGTTGCCTTATTCTAGCTTCGCACTTAATAATAGTTGCACTGCCTGTAGTTGCAGCAAAAGTCATAAGTTACCTTTTTATGATTCTTCCATTATTTCCACTAGACCGTTAGAGTATATTTTCTCTGATGTATGGACATCTCTTGTTTCATCTAGTGAAATTTTCGTTGTTATGTGCTGTTTGTTGACCATTTTACTCATTATATGTGGCTGTATCCGATGCGGCATAAGTCTGATGTGCGATCCATTTTTGTTACGTTTCAAGCACTGGTTGAAAATTATTTTCAACTTAAAATTAAGTGCCTTTGCTCAGATAATGGAGACGAGTTCTTGCCTTGTCCTCTCACCTTGCCACCTCTGGTATTACCCATCTTACTACCCCTCCCCACACACCCGAACATAATGGTTTCAGTGAGCGCCGCCATCGACACATTATCGAAACTGGACTTGCTCTCCTCTTCCATGCTTCCCTACCCTTGTCTTTTTGGCCTTATGCTTTTGAGACCGCTGTGTACCTCATAAACCGCCTTCCAACTCCTACTCGACATATGTCTTCTCCGTTCACCTGTCTTCTCCACCAGTCGCCTAACTACTCCAGGCTCCGTGTTTTCGGGTGTTTATGCTATCCCTGGCTTCGTCCCTACTCCGCTCACAAGCTGGATCCACGCTCTATCCCTTGTGTCTTTTTAGGCTATTCAAAAACCCAGAGTGCATATCTTTGCCTTGACCCCACTACCTCCAGACTTATGTCTCCCGTCATGTATAGTTTGATGAGTCGGTCTTCCCTTACTCCTCTTTCATGTCCACTATACCACAACCTACGCCCTCTACTGCTGACACATGGTGCCCCTCGCACTATGTTCTTCCTCCTGTTGTTTCTCAGACTGTTACCTCTTCGGTTCAGTCTCCCCCATCCACCGCCTCTTCTTCCCCAGCATCCACCCCGCCACAGTCTCCACCTCCGCCACCACCACCACCATCTTCTCTTTCCACCCATCCTATGACCACCCGTGTCAAAAACAATATTCGCAAGCCTATCCAAAAACTCTCCCTCACAGCTCAGCTTCATCCTTCTCTTGAGCCTTCTACTGCCACTCAAGCCTTGAAGGATCCGAAATGGCGGGCTGCCATGTCCGAGGAGTTTGAGGCGCTTGTGCGCAATGATACATGGGAGTTGGTCCCTCCTGATGGTATTCAGAACTTAGTCGGCTGCAAGTAGGTTTACCGGACTAAAGTATCTTTCTGATGGCAGTGTTGATCGGTATAAGGCTAGGTTAGTTGCCAAAGGCTTTCATCAGCGCCCTGGTATTGACTATCAGGATACTTTTAGTCCGGTTGTTAAGCCAGCCACCATTCGCTTGGTTCTTACCTTGGCAGTCTCTCGAGGCTGGTCTCTCAGGCAGTTGGATGTCAACAATGCATTTCTACAGGGTCGTCTTTATGAGGATGTGTACATGACTCAGCCTCAGGGATTTGTTGACACTGATCATCCGCACTATGTATGTAAGCTGCATAAAGCTATCTATGGCCTTAAGCAGGCTCCCAGGGCTTGGTATTCAGAGTTGAGACAATTTTTGTTGGCACAGGGGTTTCGGAATTCTAGGGCTGATACCTCGTTGTTTCTCTTCGACCGAGCTGGTGTCTCTGTGTTTGTACTGGTTTATGTTGATGATATATTGGTTACTGGGTCTGATCCGGGTACAATTGATCATTTTCTAGCTGAGTTGGCACTTCGTTTCTCTATCAAGGACCTTGGTACTCTGTCCTATTTTCTTGGAATTGAGGTTCTACCGCACCGTGATGGTCTCCTACTATCTCAGCGAAAGTACATCCTTGATCTTCTGCATCGGACTCATATGGCTGATTCCAAGCCGGTACTTACTCCGCTAGCCACTGATCAGCCGTTGTCTCTCCTAGAAGGCACAGCCTTGGATAACCCGACTGAGTATCGGACTGTTGTGGGTAGTCTGCAGTATTTGGCCCTTACTCGTCTTGACATTGCTTATGCCGTGAACAAGTTATCTCAGTTCATGCATAAGCCAATTACTGCTCATTGGGCCGCGGCGAAATGCCTGCTCCGTTATCTTTGTGGTACTATTAACCTTGGTTTACTTCTTCGTCGTGTTTCTCAGCCGTCCTTGTATGCCTTCTCTGATTCTGACTGGTCCGGCAACAAGGATGATTATACCTCCACGAGTGCATATATGGTCTATTTTGGTGGCTCCCCCATCTCTTGGGCCTCTTGGAAGCAGCGCACTGTTGCTCGCTCTTCCACCGAGGCCGAGTACCGATCTGTTGCCTCCACTGCTGCAGAGCTCCACTGGTTGTGTTCTCTGTTGACTGAGCTTCGGGTGTTTCTCCTTGCTTGTCCTGTTATATACTGTGATAACGTGGGTGCTACGTACTTGTGTTCTAATCCTGTTTTTCACTCTCGGATGAAGCATATTGCCCTTGATTTTCACTTTATTCGGGAACAGGTTCAGCGTGGTATTCTACGTGTGAGTCATGTTTCTGCAGCTGATCAGTTGGTTGATGCTCTGACGAAGCCGCTCTCTCGTGCTCCGTTTTTGCTTCTTTGGTCCAAGCTTAGACTTATCTACCGCCGTCCAGCTTGAAGGGGCGTATAGACTAGATCTCCACTTAGAGTAGAGTTCTTTATATTTTATGTTATCTCCCCTTTGTAATTATTATATAAACACATCTAGTGGAATGAAATTAATTGTTCTACCAAAAATAATTATTCTACATTCTTCAGATTAACCATTTCTGGAAAATAAATTGAGTTTCGTAAATGAAAGATATACACATTTATCATGTATTAGTTTTAGTGTATGCGCGTTGCACGTGTGTAATGCGTCAATCAATAAAAATTATATAAAAAAAATTAAATATTGAAAGATAGCAGTTGACATTAAAATAAATACAAATATTAGTATAATGACAAAATAAAATGTTACGATATTCACATAATAACTAAATTCAATATATTTGAACATGATGATAATTTTAGCTAAATTAATTATATGGTAATAACTGATATAATTTTTCTTCTAAATTATCTTGTAAGGAATTATTATATAAATTAATTTGTCCAGGTTTTAAAATAAATATTTTTACGTAAAAAATGAAATTAAGCTTATTTCCTTAAATGACTTAAAGGGCCGCCCGGTGCACTAAGCTCCCGCTATGCGCGGGGTCCGGGGAAGGGCTGGACCACAAGGGTCTATTGTACGCAGCCTTACCCTGCATTTCTACAAGAGGCTATTTCCACAGCTTGAACCCGTGACCTCCAGGTCATATGGCAGTAACTTTACCAGTTACGCCTAGGCTCCCCTTCACTTTCCTTAAATGACTTAAAATTTTCAAATATTAGAAAAGAGATTGGTAAAAAATGGAAACATGCCTTTATTTTTTCAACAATATCCTTCATTTCTTTATCTAAAGTAAAGTTTGATGTTCTACATGTACTTGATTGATCTCTTTGCCTCTTCTTTTTGTATGTTTTGGGCTTCAAAACCCCCTCATTAGATGAAGGATATTTTGAAGATGCTCTAGTAGCCTCATGTTTTCTCTTCTTTCTTTCATCTCACTCATCATTTGCTTTCTTCGTCATTTCATAGAGTATTTGAATGTTCTGGTAAAAGATATTTTATTCTTCCTTTTTTTTTTATCTTCATTGATGTAGCAATAACCAATAAATGTTGCATCTATAATGTCGCATTTGCGGCAAAACATTCACGGATTAGAGATTCACTTGACCTGCCGCCTGCCAGCTTCTGCGACAAAATTCCGTATCTGCGGAAGCGCTTCTATGCAAGAACACTCGCATAAGCAGCCCCGCACCTGCACAACTCTAGCGCAGATGTGATCCGCCTGGACCACTGCGTACTCCCTTTTCTGCGCACAAAGACTTGCATATGCCGCTCCGCAGGTGCATTGCTCCAGGCCGCAGGTGAAATGCACCAGATTCTTGCCACAAACCAGCAATTCCAACATGCACTCAAATGGTTCGAAATCAACTTGAAATACCCTCAAGCCCCACGGGTCCAATCATACCAACAAGTCCGAACACATCATCCAAACCTATTCAAATGCTCAAAACACCGTGAATAATATCAAAATCAAGAATCGATGATCGAGATCAATCTCTTAAGTTTCAAACTTCCAACTTCAAACCAAGCGCCCGATTCATGCCGAACAAATCCGGATTTCACCCAAACTTTGCACACAAATCCCAAATAAAGAAATAGACCTATTCAAATTCTCGGAACAATAATCCGACCCTGATGGCCTCAAAGTCAATTCACGGTCAAACTTTTGAACTCTCCAATTCTTCAAATTGTTAATTTTAACAAATAACGCAAAACCCATCTAGGAGCATTCAAATTAAAGCGCGAACATACACCGAAGTCCAAAATCAATATACAAACTTATTGTAACAACCAAATCCCGATTCCGAGGTCGTTTACTCAAAAGTCAAACCTTGGTCAACTCTTCCTACTTAAAGTTTTCAAATTGTGAATCATTGTATCGAATCAATCCCGAACCCCGCGAACATGAAAACTAACCATATACGCAAGTCACCATACATCATATGAAGATACTCACGGTCTCAAGCCACTGAACGAAGAGCTAAAGCTCAAAACGACCGGCCGGGTCATTACATTCTCCCCCACTTAAACATACTTTCGTTCTCGAACTTGCCAAGAGTCATTCCGAACTTGCCAAAATACTGTATAACTCATCATATCCATACCCACAGGTGATCTCACCTCACCTCAATCCACATGATCCCACTAACACAATCCTGACTAAACATTCTTCCAATAACCTTAGCTGGCAATCCTTACAACCAAATTCTAACTCCGGAGCTCCCTCTAAGATTCGATTCTTATATATATACACTGTATCAATCTCCACAAGTTGTATCAAACAAAAAAAGTACTCCCATCGTGTAATTACATGATGTATTGCATAACTTATGTGCCCGTAGTAATATATTCAACCACAATAGATGCTCATTACCAAACCTAGTACTAGTAATATACCTTATGACACATAAAACCTTGTTCTAACCCTCACAATACTGCAAATGATGAAAAAATGATATAGAAAATCATAACCACCCGTCAAATCACTAAGTCATGGAGTCCTCCCTCTCAAGAAAAACCATTGGCAAACTCTGAGCTGGTTATGTTCATCTTCCAACATACATTATACAAATTTGATAGCACCGATTCCATGTCCAATAACCTCGTCTCACCCAGTACAAGCTGCTCGACCTAACAAGTCACATCAAATACCACCATGAACCTTATATGATGTGACTCATGTGCCAACAAGCAACCACTCAAACATGATCAATAATGGAAAGAGAACCAAAAAGGAAACCGTCCACCAAGCTTTAATAGATACTACAACCAGAAGAGCATAATGCTATGATTCCATCCCACATGGGAGAAACAAAACACATTAAATAATCACAAGGAATCATATCGAACATAACCTCGTTGCGGCGTGCAGCTCGATCCACATATAATATCATTGTGGCATGCAATCCGATCCACATATATCAATCCACATGGGAATACCCACTGAGACATAATACTCATAATCACTAAACACATGTGTAACAACAAAAAGCATGTATAGTGCATAAACATAACCATGGGGAGAAGGATAACAGAATGCACTACGAAAAAGGCCAAGCATAACTAAGGTGCAATAAGCAAATCAACATCTCAAGAGCCATCTCGCTCAAATATTGGCACAAGGCCTGTACACCACCACAACATGCGTGTGAATACCTAGTAGTCTCACAATCCATCATAGCATACCCAAGTAACACATGAAATAGATCAAGGCAGAAATAAATCCATAGCCATCCAAAAGTACATGGTGACTCTAACAGTGACACATACAATTAGTTGTCAAATCCTGAATACACTTCCACAGACTGCAACCAAAAGTATAGTCTGCCTTTTAGAGATATACTCTCTAAACCGCGTGAGTACCAGAATCTCCATACCTGATCTCTAACTCTTTCTCTCAAATGACTGGCACTTCATGCAGACATAATCATCCCATGGGAGATACTCCCATAACCTTTCGCAGGAAGCAGCAAATCCTGAACATCACTAATTACCCACCATGTGATCTCTGTCGTACTAGTCAAGCTTCTGCAATCAATACACAATGCACCTTGCACAAAACATACCCTTCCCAGGCGATACAGAAAATAGTTCTAGCGTTCTCTTAGCATCAGATATTTCCCATGTTGTATAGAACTCACAATACTCCTTTCAGTACTAAATTGCAACCTTGTCCATGCAAATCCCAATTCCACACAGCTTACCGCACCAATAATGATAATGCAGAATTACGAGAACCCCATAATCAACTCTGAATCACAAATAGGATACACACTTCATCAATTAGAAACCTTCCAATAGCTCAATTCAGGAAAAAAAAGCACAAAACGCAACAAAATTTTCATGCTTGTAGAAGACACCAACCACAAGTTATGGTCGAAATCATTGCAAGCTCTTTGAAATCCATATGCACATAATCAAGCTAGCCGAATCGAATACCTCTAAATCACTCAAGTCACACAGACTACCAAACCCAACAGTATTACCACAAAGACACCTATAAAACCCTATAATAATAAAGGAATTGATCGTCTCTATTACCATGTTGAACCAAATCACTGGTAAATGGACCCCAACTCCTCTGGATTACTCATGACACGCCTTCACAGTAACACTACTCTTCCCAAGTATACCGTGGACCTCAATCAAAATTCATCCCAGGTGATCCCAATGTGAAATCTCGTCATCCCAAGAAACGTAAGCCATCGCGTTCCCTCTTATACATCCAATAATACCTCAAACCGAAATACCTGCTCTGAAGAGGCCTTCTCTGAACCTGAAGTTGTTCCTTTCATCTCTGCAACACTGCCTCGCAGAACCGATAACTATTTTGGAAATACTCCAAGCCTCCTTCACAACTAGCACAAATCTCGAATCTTTGGTCACACACAAACTCAGACATCCTTAGATACCACATGTTGAATCTTGAATCCATTAGAGCCTTCCCAAAAGTCACACACTCCATCCTAGTCCTGAACACGTGACCAATCCTGCCCAATGATTAGTGCCCTGTTAGCACATGAATACACCAAAATGAAATAACTGAGCGAATCTTTCCCTTGCACATTACCTCCACGGAGGAATATCAAACCTTAGTCCTTCCACAATCTCTATATATAATTAACGTGAAATATAACACACGTCCAAAAAATTCCTTACTCAAATCTTCCTCTAAGTCATTCTCCTTGAATTATATCTAACCCACAAATGTTCCTCGGTCTAGAATCCATAATAACACACGACCAGGTGACCTAATTGTCGATGGTAGACTCCCCACTTGGATCTATGCTACAATCACATGAACCAAGAACCCATGATGGCTACTCCTCTTTATTTTCCATGATCTCACACTGTTGCATAGATGAATTCATCATAAGTCACACCAACCATAACCCATCCCAAATCATCAATGCAAATGCACACTCAACTCGTGGCAGTCATGCCATCTTCCATAAAATGATCCGAACCTATTTTGTAGCATATGCACCCCATCGGGTAGAAGGTAAAACTCTTCACAGAAACCTCATAAGAAATCAGGCAACCCCCAACCTTCCTCACAGGAGATAGCCCACATGTATTACCTCATATCAACATCTTTCTATGGCCTGCCATGGTACAATGTTATGTAATCAATGACATCCTCCTGAATCCACATTCATCCACAAGCTACAAAAATCTATTTTTTCCCACCAATGAACAACTAGAAGAATTTTCAACACATCCAAACTTAAGAGGGTATACACACGAAGATGATAATCAAGCATTTACAATCCCATAGTAGCCCAAGCAAACCCCTTGTGAATTTCGAATTCTCAAAATGTAAGAAGCTGCCACTAATATGAAATGCCCTAAGTGGTTCATAATGACATCATTAGTATCAAACATTCTCGAAATCCTTGGCAATCCTAGCACAAAATCACAATGATACACTCTCACTTAATAACCATCTTTCGAAGTAACCACTTGGTCTCTTATACTTATTCTCGGCCTGCTGACAATCAAACAACATGAGACATGCCCAATAATGCTGTCTCGAATCACGATACCTCTCTGTAGCACCTAAATGAATAGAACAATACCAGAGCGACGAGCCTCCTCAAGGATCACCTCCCTCGAATCATCAACATTGGAAATGCAAGTCCGACCTAGAAGTTGCAATACACCATCCACAGTAAGGACCGCCTCCTTAGCACTACCTCGCACATCGTGCCCCTGGCGATAAGAAAATAGAAACTATCTTACAGATGCGGTGTGAGATATTTTTTTTTCCTTATGTGGGAGGTTACACTACCACACAACTTTAGCCTCTCAAAGATAAGTAACGATATCTCAGTACCGATTCGCAAGACTCTACTTGGCATGCTCATGACTCGCGAGACCTACTCAACCTAGTGCTCAAATACCAACTTGTCATGACCGAAACTCTCACCGGAGCCATGACGGTGCCTAAAATCGCTTGCTAGGCAAGTCATCAATCAATAAGTAGAAATAAATTTAAATAGCAGTATTAAATAGTCTCAACATAAAAAATAATGAAAACTAAAGACAATAGTCACAACATGACTAAAACCATCCCATGATATGGTGTCATCAAGTACATGAGCTTTATAGGATATGTAACACAAGGTCTGAATCAAATATAGTACTGTTTGAAAGACTAAACAGTATTAACATGAAAATAAGGAAAGAGGACTTTAAGGCCTACGAACGGAACAATAGTGCTACCTTAAGATCTCCAACTAATCCGGATCTGACTCACGGGCAACTACCAAGATCAACAACACTTGGATCTGTACACGAAGTGCAGACTGTAGTATGAGTACAACCGACCCCGTGTACTCATCAAGTAGAAAGAACCTCGGGCTGAAAGCAGTGACGAGATTGGCAAGGTTCAACGCTTACTTACCACAAATACAATAATAGTAGAATAATAGCTTTATGAAAGAAAACATCTCAAAAAATAACAGGCTCAGCTTAACACAACAGGAGGATAAATAGATATGATTTCCAGATATAACACTCTAGGCATCAGCTTCCACAGGTATATAACAAGATAAAACTGTGATACAAGCTCTAAACATCAATTAGGGTAATCAAATACTAATTATCATGAGGAATAATATAGCTTTATGACTGCATTTCAGTTATACATTTCAAATCAACAAAGAATCATAGTTTAAATGTCAAGCGTATATAATCTCAGCACATTCATAGTGCCTGGTACAAAGTACCCCTCAATTATACTCTAAGCACGTTCACGGTGCCTGGCTCAAAGCCCATGGACCCTCACACACATACATACACACACTCAGCACTGTACAGGTTCCTGATATAAGTCACTCACCCAAGCACATACATATGACCCTATGCCTACGCCTACGATTAATACCTGACTCTGATGGGGTGGGTCTTTGCCCAAGCATTGATCAGATCAAAGTCAACGATCAGTATCATCTAGCCCAATATGGAGCATGGTGCACGCGTCACCTCAATTTCATTATCACTCAGCCCATCATGGGGCATGGTGTATCCATTACCATAATAGAAACACCAACACGACTCTATGGCCTAAGATCAATCAGCAGTTTGCTCAAGTCTCCATATGCCAACATCTCATAGAAACATAATTCAATATACCATATGGACCAACGTACTACAATTCAGCTCAAACTCGTGTCAAATATAAGGATGCCAACAATATGTGAGATAACACATCGAAAGTGCACAGAGACAGAGGTACAAAACATTATGATTACAGCTAAGGCAATTAGCTCAACATAGCAAATATAACCTTATCATGTCTTAACAAATAAATAGCTAGTCTAGACATGATTTCTAGCATGAATAATAACTCACGTAGACATACAAATGGAAAAAACATGATATCTAAGAAGCATGATAGCAAAGCAAGGCATATAATAGCCTAAGATTCTAACTGGATCATGAATAACGACGGTGCCCACATATACGCTCGTCACCTCGCATATACGTCACCCCAACATATAACAAATATCCTAGCCAATGGGGAAAATAACCTCAAAACAAGCTTAGGCAATATACTTACTTCATCCGGGCTAGTCTACAACCTCAAATCGCGTCAAAATCTTAATCTAGCTCTCCAATTAGGAAAATCCAAGCCAAACATCATCCAAGGAAGTCAACAATGCCATAAGAAACGATCCCAATCCATAAAGCTTTGATCTTTGAAGAAAATTCTCAAAAGTCAAGAAAAGTCAACCTGAGCCCACGTGCCTGAAATCCAAAACCAATACAAAAATGCATTGACCCATAACCTACCGTATCCAATGTTTCAAAAATCGAGTCCAAATCGGTATTCAAATCCCCAAAATACACTTTCTTAAATTGTAAGTAAAACCCCAAATTTCTTCTTTTGATTCACAAATCAAATACCAAAATTGAGGATAAAATCTAATAATTAAATCATAATTAAGAACACCTACCCAATCAAGTTGGTGAAAATTGCCTAAAAAATCTCCCCAATCCGAGCTCCCAATCTCAAAATATGAAAAAATGAAGCTAAACCTCGAACATAAAAATTTTACCAGCCATACAGCATCCGCAGCCAAAAATGTTGAGCGTCGCATCTGCGGCAAAACCTTCAAAGATGCGAGATTCATTTATCCTTTTGACCGCCCGCTTCTCCGATAAAATTCCACATCTGCGGAAGCGTTTCTATGCAAGAACCCTCGCATAAGCGGCCCGCCACCTGCGCAACTCTGGGGCAGATGTGATCCACCTAGACCACTCCCTACTCCTGCTTTTGCGCACAAAGACTTGCACATGCGGCTTCGTAAGTGCATTGCTCCAGGCCACAAGTGTGATGCAGCATATTCCTACCAAAAACCAGCAATGCCAACATGTACTCAAATGGTCCCAAATCAACCTGAAACACTCTCGAGCCCCAGGGGACTCCATCAATCACGCAAAAATTCTAAAAACATCATCTGAACTTATACAAATGCTCAAAACACCACGATTAACATTAAAACCAATAATCGACAATCAAGATCAATCTCTTAGGTTTCTAACTTCCAACTTCAAACCAAGTATCTGATTCACGCCTAACCAATATGGATTATATCGAAACTTTGCACATAACTCCCAAATGATGGAACGAGCCTATTCAATTCCTGAAACAACAATCCAGCCTTGACAACCTCAAAGTCAACACATGGTCAAACCAGTGAACTCTCCAATTCTTCAAATTGCCACTTTTCGCCAAATAGAGCCAAAACCTTCTAGGAGAATCCAAATTCAAATCCGAACATATGCCCAAGTCCAAAATCATCATACAAGCCTATTGAAATAATCAAATCCCAAAGCAAAGGTTGTTTACTCAAAAGTCAAACTTTGGTCAATTCCTCCAACTTAAAGCTTCTAAATTGAGAATCATTCTATCAAATCAATCCAAAAAAATGCAAACATCAAAACCAACCATATACGCAAGTAACAATACATCATATGAAGCTACTCACAGTCTCAAACTATCGAACGAAGTGCTAATGCTCAAAATGACTGATCGGGCCATTACATGTTGTGACTTGTAGTAGTTCTATATCATTATTGATTCTACATTTTAGTATTATAAAGATTAAAGAAACGACGTCAGATCCATAGAAGGTCTCTTGACATTTTGATTTGCACTACTACTAGGTGCTTGAGGAGCATAGCGTATTGGGAAATAGAAGTTTTATCTTGAAGGCAAGACAGGAGGAATCAAAAGAAGTTAGGTCAGCTTAGTAGCGGTTTGGATCAGCATAGTAATAGAATTGATCGGTTCCTTGGGTATGTTATGACTTTACAGGTGTATTGTGGCAATACTTTTGGGTTTGATTTAGAAGGATTAAGTCCTGATGACTTAGCTAATTGCTAATGGGTTTTGAAGAGTTCATGATTGTTTCGATCACAGCTTGAGACTGATTTTTTTGACGAGATTAGATGGTTCGTACATGTTACGATATTTTTCTGGATTGAGTTAAGTGGAAGGTTTTTGGTTGATGGGTTGACTCGCAGTCATTTATATGATAGAATGATAGATGCAGTGCGCCGTGTGGGATTGCAATGGTATGGACAAGGTTGCGATTCAGATTCAAAAGAAAGGTTATGAGTTCTAGGCAACATGGGAGATTTCAGGTGTTCAAAAAGATGCTAGTACTATCTTGTATTGCCTGAGGAGGATGTATGTCATAGAAGATGCATTGTGTAATGATTTGTGGTTTCTTGACTGGTACTACAAAAATCACATGGTTGGTGACTATTGATGTTAAGGTTTTGCTATGTGTCATGGAAGATTTATTGGAGTGCTTCTCTAGAGGTGATTGTGTATGAGCGATGTATCAGTCATTTGAGCCAGAGAGTTGGAAATCAAATATGGAGATATCTCTAATCTTGGGTTAGACAGTTAATTGTATGTGTTATGGATAGGTCACTGTGGACTTTTGGAAGGTTATTTACCTATTCTGAGATGATAAGAATTGATTTGGGGGCCTATTGGTAGGCCTAATGAGAATATGTATTCTTCATCAGATCAGGTTTGTTTACTTAGCACAACATTTGCTGGGGGTGTGTCATCGTCTAGAATAATCTTTTTAATGTTCTGATATGTTCTATTTTTTACTCTCTTGTGCTACGATGGGTTGTGAGACTACTTGACTATTCACACGCATGATGTGGTTTTGTTTAGGCCTTGTGACGATATTTGAGCGAGATGACTCCTGAGATGTTGAATTGCTTATTGAACTTTAGCCGTGCTTTGCTTGTCTATGGTATACTGTGCTATCCATCTTCCCATTGTTATAGTCATGTACTTCACGTTCTTGCCATTGATATACACATGTTTGAGTATGAGCATTTGGGCTCGATGGGTATTCCATGTGGATTGATATGTTAGATTGGGTTACGCGTTGTACTGAAGTTATGTTGGGATGTGATTCTTTGTGATTATTCCATGTGTTTTGTTTCTCCCTTGTGGGACATATTTATAGCATTGTGCTGTTGTGATTGTATTTGTTGAACTTGGTGGATAGTTCTGTCATTCGGTTCTCTTTCCATCATTGGTTACATTCAAGTTGTTATGTTATTTGGTGCATGATTGTGTTGTATGTGGCTCTAGGTGGCATTTGGTGTGGCATGCTGGTCGAGTAGCTTGTACTAAATGAGATGAGGTTATATGACCTGGAATTTGCATAATCGGTTTGGGATAAGGTATGTTTGGAAGAATAATGTTATTAGTTAGCTTAGAATTTGGCAATGGTTCTTGTCGGGATCTCCACGACTTGTTGATTTGATGGGTGGTTATGAGATTCTACGTGTTTCTTTCATCATTAGTAGTTTTGCAAAGGTTTGGGACAAGGTTTTATTTGATAGGAGATATGTTGCCGATACTGGATTTGGTAATGAGCAGTTATTGGGGTCAGAAGATATTACTATGAGTACGTGAGTTGTGTGGTACATCGTATGGTTATGTCTTGGGAATTTAGTTATGGCTTCATGCAGCTTATTGAGACTTATATAGTGTATATAGGTGAGAATTGGATCTTATAAGGAATTCTAGATGTTTGAATTTGGCGCTAAGATTTATGGGCTAGGGTTGAAGAAAGAATCTTCAGTCGGGGTTGTGCTAATGAACTTATTTTGATTTTGGTGACGTAGGATCACCCATGGGTGTTAGATCCAAGTCTTAATGATGTTTTAACCTCTCTCTAATTGTAGGTACATTCCAATAGCAAAGGAATGGACGAGAAAGATCTTCAAAGATCTGTCAGCCTATGGGAATGACGACAAGAAAGGAAGGACCAAAATATGGGGAGATCAAGTTTGCTAAGAATCCGCTTGAAATATCAATCAAGCACTAAAGATCCGCTCATTGAAGAAAGGCTATCAAATTCTGAAATCAAAGGATTAAATTAAAGACCGCTCGTTGAAGTAAAGATGCACTCGCTGATGGAAGGTCCTATGAAGTCCGTCATTAAAGGCATAAATCAACGGAAGCTCCATACTTATTCTTGGAAAGAATCATCACTTAAGACTCATTCCAAGGATCAATTCCTTTGGTTTGCAATCTCTCAAGATCCGCCACAATCAAGAACCAAAGAAGATCCCTCGAAGTTGTATATATAGTGGGAATCATTGTAATTCGAGTATGATTTACTGTGTAACTAGTAGAGAGAAGAAAGAGAGAAAAATATTCGTGAGGCGTTGTATCAAAACATAGAGAGAGTACTCAGAACTGAAAAGCAGTTGGTGTGTGTGATAACATCAACTCATTTGTACGGAAATTTTTCACAGAGCTTTGAAGAGATAACCCTCTTGCAACCTAAGGGGAATGGACTAGGATTCACATTAAATCTGAATCAGTATAAAAATACTTGGTGTCACTTACCTTCTGCACTTTACATTCTAGCTTTACTATTTACCTCGCATCTATTTTTAGTCGGCTAATTGGTAAACTGGTCAACTACTTTGCCATAAAACAAAAAAACAAAAAAAACAATTCATCCCCTCCGCCCCTCTTGTACTTTCAATTGGTTTAGAGTAGGTCTCACATTTTCATTTTTCTTAACGAATAGTGAGAAAAGATCATGTCAAATCAAGTAATTATCAGAGCTCTATTTCAAGAAGGGACTTTGATACGCTCAAATTACACTTTAATGAATAGTGTAAAGCGGTCGATGTCAAATATAATAACCCAACAAGGTTGAGGTCGAATCCCACAGGGAATAGGTGTGAAAAGGTTACTTGACTAGTGTGTTACTCGACTACAGTCGTAATTCTACCTTGTTAACCGTAACAAGAGTATGAACTGAGTTTGGTTTTAGATAAAGGCTAATCGAAATGTTGAGATTGTAAATAACTTGATTAAAGAAACCAAGGTTGTGTCCCCATTAATGAAGTGTAATGCTATCGGTGTCAATATGATAGATATCTAACAAAGTTCTTTTTGATATGAAAATGATGTCTAAGTTACTACACAATATTTTTCAATAGTTAGGTAGTATTTCCTCTTTATGATTTTTCCAAATATAAAAGAGTTGCAATTAAGAACAATCAATTTATGCCAAATAAAACCCACTTATTCCTAAGCTATTCCATTAAACAATGTTTAAAGCCTGAGTCTTTGATATTTACTTCTACCAAATTCTACCCCACTTTCCCAAGCAAAGATAGAATTTAACGGCGCTTGTTAATGTTTGCAACCACCAACAATAAATGAAGAATGAGAAGTAAATAAATATCAACCAACTGTTATATATATATTCAACGTTAAACACCCATTTAGGGTCCACAACCTTAGTATTTAAAGTTAGCTACTCATACTAAAATCTGAAAACAAGAGAATATTAAATGTCATAAAGCTTACAAAGTGAAAGATTCTTGACCCAAAAGCTTCCAAAAGAAAGGAATATTAATGCTTTGTATTGTAACTTCAAAGTCTGACAAGATAGAGCCCACAAAACCCTAATAAATCTATTTATAGAGGGCCAAAAATCGAGACAAAAAATCGGACCAATCTGCCCTGAAGTTGAATACGCAACCGCATTTCTGTCGCATAACAGACATGCGGTCCGCATTTTTGACATGTCTATCGCAGATTGTAACCCTAGTTTCGCCTTCACCGCATTCATGGTTTGCGGTCCGCATTGCAGAAATGCGACCGCATCTTGCACCGCATTTTCTTCCTTCAGTAGACTTCATGCTTGGTTTGCGGTTACTTCTGCGGCTCGCAAACAGGTTACGCGATCACATATGAGACCGCATTTTTGACATTGAACTTTACCCAGGATTCTGTTTTGGTCTGCGATCTCTGTGTGCAATATGCGGCTCGCAAACAGGTTATGCGATCGCAAATGAGACCACATTTTTGACGTTGAACTTTGCTCATAAGTTTGTCTTGATCTGCGATCTTTGTGTGAAATATGCGGCTCGCATGTTGGTTTTGCGATAGCATATCCACATCTGCGATGCCTTTTTGCTCTTTTCTTATCTTTTTGTGGCTTTTTGAACTCTTTTCCATGCTCTTAGGTCCTTACACCTCATACTCTGCAAAAATACTAAAATTACATAAGTACCGAGGGAAATTGCATTTAAAACAAGTTAAAATCTAAGCAATTAGTATCAAAATGTGCCGAAATTCTCCGGCACATCAACACCCCCAACTTAAACTCTTGCTTGTCCTCAAGCAAGATGACACTATCCTATTCTAGACTTCATCTACAAGACATGAAACAATAGTGACCATGGACGGTGTTTGTTGTTAGTATTTCAAGCATGCATCTTCGAGTGTTTTACCCTTCCTGAACCATCGATATATACAAGGAAAACTAATCAACTTGTGAACTTTGAGCCTCAGACAACGTGACAAAATGCTACCCTCAGCTGAGTGCACTTGCGTTTTACTCAAAAACTCAACTTTTGTTCAACCTCGCAGTTCATGTGCCCTCACTAGAAAGAAAGTCCCAAAATCACAATATTACAATGACAACAAAAAAGGACTAATTCACAAATACACTCACTCTCAGAAAAGAGTTTCAAGTGTTACAACATACCATACCATAGGCTTGCCCTTATTTTAATTCGTCGCTTAATTCTAAGAACGCTCGGTTGGAGATCCCATAAGGACTTTTTAGGCTTGTAATGTAGGTTTAGGGAAGGATAGGATAAGCATTTAGATATAAGTGACTACATCCTCATTGAACACTAATCACATTTTCTTTTCTTTTTGCACTTTGCTTCTTTTCAAATCCCATAGCCACATTGGCATCTAGTTCCTAATATGTAACCACCTTAAATACCTCTCTAATTTTCTTCAAGGATCCATAACTATATATATATATATATATATACACATTTTTTTTGTTGTTTTGGAGCTTGCATAATTTCATATGAGCACTTTGAGGTATATGCTCCTACACTCAATGTACAACCTTACCCATTTCCATTTTGACACCACACCCCCAACTTAGGCTTTTAGCCTAATTCTCAATGTTCAAGGATGAACGGGTTCAAAAGAGGTAATTATTTTACAAAAGGGAAAGGTTTGTAGTGAGGTTGCCAAGAAAAGGTTAAAAGCTCGATAGGGCACTAGTGATATTATTTATGCAATGGTAGGCTTGAAAGACTAAAAAGGTTTCGCAAATAAAACAAAGAATGCCTAAGGTCATTCCTCCAACCAAGTGTAACTATTATAAGCATCGAAAAACCAATCGGGTAAGTTCTAGATGGCAGAAGCAAACACAAGAATTATCTACACAAAGAACTCACACACATGGCACACGAACTGTTTGGTTCACATAGTTTGAAGCCCTTGAGTCAACATTTGGCAACTCAAAGCTTTCATCATGTATACATGCATAATTCTAGGTAGATGTAGAGTCACCGAGCGATCCTCAAGTTCACACAGCTATGTACAGACACACATGCTTGAGACTAGACAATTACACCAACCCGGTCAACATGTTTCATTCTACTATCCTGGTTCTACTATTACACCCTTGAAAAAGAACCCGCAAAGAAAAAACAAGGGGAATTTATTGCTAATTACTAAAGATGGACAACTATCTATTAGTTTTTAAAGACAACTTATGTACGGAAATCACAAAACACTAATGTATACAAAATCACGAATAAAATACACATGAGTACATAAGTTTGTTTATAAAATAAATGTATGAATATGTACAATAGTTGCTAATGTCGCATAAGTACAGACAAGGCTACCACCCCCAACCAAAAGCATGCATTATCCCCAATGCATATGAACATAGAGTAGAGTTGAAGGGGCTCCCTGGGGCGCACTAAGCGCTATGGGAGTCAGTAGCCGGCTGACCCTCTGATGCTGAAGGAGGGATCTCTGACTTGTCGGGAACTGGAGCTGGAGCCTGTGAGCTGCTAGCCTTGCCCGCTGATGGCTGAGTAGCCGATGGGGCTGCAGGGGCGGCCAAATCTGCTAGCGAGTGTTCTACCACCCTCTGAATATTTGCTTGCTCCTCATCCTCCACTGTAAGAGCAGCAATCTGCTTGCCATTCTCCTGAGGGCCATCATCCTCCAAGGACCATGAATCCTCTTCATCTGCCTCCTCGCCCTCGAACTCTAAAGAATGTACGGAAGTCTCCTCGTCATGAATATTAACACGTACAAGAGGAGCTGGAGGTTGGGACATCCCGGAAATTTGAGGTGCAATGTCTGCCATCAGAGTCATGAAATCAAGGCCCAAGTCTGCTGCAGCTGTGTCTGCTCCCTTCTCACCATCCTTGGACAGGAGGGATGATAGATCGAACTCCAAATTTTGCATCTTATGGAGGTCGGTCTACATAGAAGCAACCTCCTCCTGTAGCTGAGGCAAACCCCTAACCTCACCGCGCTCTATCTTTTCAACCCTTAACTCAAGCTGGTGCAAGCGATCCCCATACAGTGTTTGTTGTTGTTGGAGAGCTGTCACGGAAGTTTGTATAGGAGTCAGGGCTTGTTTGATAAGGTTGGGCAAGGTCTTCAAGAGCTGGTCTACCTTCGCATTGGCATGTTGGGCAATGAGACCAAGCCTCGAGAGGGCTGGCAGTGCAGAAGAAGGCTGACCAGTGGTGGACTGAGAGGCAGGCTCTAAAGCAGAAGTGGATGCCACTGGAACCTGAGGAGGCACAGGAGTCTGGTAATCGGGATCCTGAATTGGAGTCTCTGGTGGGGCAGCAGCATCACTAATATGCGTGATGTCTATGTCCCTCGTTTCCTTCCCGGTCTTGTCAGAGTGTTGCATGAGAGGAACCTTCACAGCTTTACAGAGGGCTGTGATCAAGCACGGAAATGGAAGCGAGGTAGCACGCTGCTTTGCCTGGATACCGATCTCTTGGAATATCATAGTTCCCACATCAATCTTGATGCCCGCCATGATACATGCAATGACGAGAGCTTTCTCAATGCCGATATCAGTCTCATTCCGGGACGGTATCAAGCGGGAGGTAACAAAGCTGAGCCTGAATCGGCCCTCCCTTGTGAGATCCTCCTTGTATATCTTATTCCTAGGGTTGATCCAAGCAGGGGTACCCTTTTCTATCACCGACGCAATCCACCCACGCTCATTTTCCCTATTTGCATACTTGGCATCGTACTCAGCTGTGCCTATTTGCCAGTCGGGGAAATATAACTCATTAATCACCTCACTGTTGCAAAGCACACTCTTCCCCCGAACAAGTACGGTGCCAGTAAAAATTCTGTTGCGTTTGTGGTGCGCCATCCTGGAGGCTCCATAAGATGCATAGAATTCACGGACCAGGGACTCATTATACTCCGTAGGGGCCTCAGTAAAGCACTCCCATTTTCTTGCTTTTATATTCTCGATGATGTGGGGGTACTGTTCTTGTAGTCTGTTGAAGCTCAGTTGCTTCTCACCCATGATTTTTCGTTTGGTGAGTCCTTCTCTGTATAGTTCCCTGGATCCTTCAACCCCAAATCGGAGGTAAAAGTCATCTCCGTGTTTCCTTCTTTCCTCAGCCTGTAGATTGACTGAGGGCAAGAGTTCCTCCTCATCAGACTGGGAGTTGCTTGGCACATTGTATTCCGTTCGTAATTGTTTTGCCTGCGACGTGTGACGACCGGAAGGTGCCCTTTTCTTGGCTGCATGTTATTGGGGAGCCATATCTGTAAAAAGGTGAAATGTATGCGACATGTTAAGCAACAGTGAAAAGAATAAAAAAAAAAAGAAACAAAAAAAATAAGAAATGCGACATGGTTTGCGGTCGCATAACTACTATGCGGACCGCAAACTTGTCGCAATCTTGACTGTGCAGTACTGGACCTCAATCTGCAATGGGTTATGCGAACCGCATAACCATTGCAAAATTTACTTGCACACACACAAAACAAGATAACAAAATGCGATCGCAAACTCCACCGCAAAGTGGGAAATGCGATCGTAAAACAACCGCAGATAACAAGGTTTTAACTGGGTGTTCTGTTTCAGTTTGCGGTGCCTTTGCGGTTCGCATAATAATTATACGATCGCAAATGGCACAGCATTTCGTCATCGTCCTCAGGAGACTAGGTTTAAGGATGCGGCCAAAATGCGGAACACATTATGATTTTGCGGGCCGCAAATGCCTTCGTTCTCATGATTCAGCTCATCCCCCAACAATGGCAGTCCTATGTCTCTCTACCCAGCACCCCAGAAACAACCACGATACATACAAGCAACTACGGCAAGCGACAAAATCAAAAATGCAAAACGAAAATAAAGAAAACCACAGAAAAGATAGAAGTGAACTTGAGGAGATCAGGACACATACCAATGAAGAAGAGTACGAGAAGTATGGAGATTTTGAATGGGTATTCGTCCTTGGTACGATTCAATCTCTGTTTGCCTCACTTTTCTGGTCGTTCATTTTTCTCTTCTATTTTTTTTTCTGTTCGTTTTTCATTTTTTTTAATTTGTTTTGTTTTGCATTGTTTTGAAGGAGTGAAATATGAGAGAATGCGATGACGTACCTGGCACTTTTGCAATGGGAAAGTCACCGCATAACACACTATGCAACCGCACACGTGTTACGCGGTGGGTTCTGCTGAAGGGGTAACAATGCGAAGCACAACGCGATCACATAATGTAAATGCGGTCCACAAAGTGCACTACCTTGTCGCATTTTGATCAACAATTTTAGCCAAACTTACTGCTTCAGTTTGCAACTGAAATGAGGTCCGCATAGTGAAAATGCAACCGCATCTGTGCAGCAAACTTCATGCAGTGGTTTTTCTTCCCTTTTTTATGCATTCCTTCCCAGTGTTGTGGTCTTTTGAATCCCCTGCACTCTAACACACTCTTCAAATTGCTCAAGTAAATTTATCTATCAAAAATTAAAATTTTAAAGAACAAAAATAAATGTTACCACACATGGTTTGCCTCCTATGAAGCGTTTGATTTAACGTCGCGGCACGACGAAGTTGGTGTTTCTTTGGAGTTACTCATTGGTCGGGCACGGACCATCTTTGGGAGCAAGCTAAACCACCAAATATTTTTCGCCACCTGTGCCCAAGTAGTGTTTTGCTTGCATAGTAGACCGGGTGAAGAACCTTGTTGTGACGCTGGCCAAGCATTGCCCCAATGGCTACACCACTGGCGTCACACATGAGCTCGAAAGGCAGAGACCAATCGGGTGTGACAGTAATAGGTGCCGTGGTGAGCCTTTGCTTCAACTCCTCAAAGGCTTTGAGGCCTTTCTCGTCAAACACAAATTTGGCATCCTTCTCAAGGAGTTTGCACATAGGATTTGCAATCTTGGAGAAGTCCTTGATGGCGCGCCTATAGAACCCAGCATGCCTTCGTTCCACCTGCACATCTTTCAACAAAGAAGAAACGATTACCGGTAAAGTATCATTTGAACCAAGAAATTTATACCTCAAGTGCGGAGGAAGTGGTTTGAGCTCTAGTTGTGGTGGCTCAATAATAGAAGGCTTTGCGGGAGGTGTGGCTCTATTCTCCAAGTCGAGAGAGAGCTTTGCCGGAGCATAAGTGTAAGAACCACACCCCTCCAATGCACTTACTGACCCCATAAAGCCCTCCATATCCTCACCATCAAAGTTCACCAAAATAGCTGCCAATGCTTCACCGAGGCATTATTCTTCCATTTGCATTTCAACCGCATCTTCCACCTCATCAACAATATCAATCATCGAAATGATTTCATACACATGTGGTAGCTTCATACCCTTGCTTGCTTGGAATGTGACCTCTTCATCATTCACACGGAATTTAATTTCACTCCGTTCCGAATCCATGAGTGCTCTTCCCGTGGCTAGGAATGGTCTCCCCAAGATGATAGGGATCTCTTTGTCAACCGCACAATCAAGGATTACAAAATCAGCGGGTAAATGAAACTCTCCCACTTTTACAATCACGTCATCAACAATTCCTACCGGTCTCTTGATGGAACGATCGGCAATTTGGAATCTCATACTTGTTGGCCTTGGCATTCCTAATCCCGCTTGTTTATAAATAGCAAGCGGCATTAATTTAATGCTAGCCCCATTATCACAAAGGGCCCTTGCAAAATCACGCACCTCGATAGTGCATGGAATAGTAAAGGCTCCTGGGTCTTCTTTCTTTTGAACGGAGGTTTTGGCAATAATGGAACTAACCCGGTGAGTCATGTTCACCACCTCCTTCTTGGTGGTCCTCTTCTTGGTGATTAAATCTTTCAAATATTTGGCAAAACCTGGCATCTCTTGAAAAGCTTCCAAGAACGGGATGTTTACCGATAATTGCTTTAGGATGTCATAGAACTTCTCAAGCTTGCTATCATTAACCCTTCTTACAAGTCTTTGAGGAAAAGGAGGAGGAGGTCTAGGAACAGGCGGAAGAATGTTTGGTGTCTCTTTTGCCTTTTCCTTTACCACTTCTCGGTTCTCTTCTTGCACTTGCACATCTTTCGAAATTTTCTCAATTTCGACAACACTTGGCTCTTCAACCTCAACCCCTTTCTCGAATTCTTCTACCTCAACCACTTGTTCACCCTCTCCTTGTAATACCTTCCCACTCCTAGTAATAATTTCCATGACATGAGAAGTTGGGCCACTCCCACTACCCTTTGGGTTCGCAATTGTGTCACTAGGGAGTGTTCCCTTTTGCTTTGGATTTTGCTCCCTAGAGAGATCTCTCATTTGCATCTCCAATTTTTGAATATGAGAGCCAACAAGCTCGGTCATGTTCCTCATGGAATTGTCGAATTTTTCTTGATTTTGCAATATCCTTTCAAGCATACTTTCCAACTTAGACTCACTTGAGGAACCTTGTTTTGAATATTGACCCTTTAGAGGAACATAAGGATTTGAACTCCGATTTGAGAAGTTGTTGTTGTTGTTCCAATTTCCTTGGTTTGAGCCACCTTGGTCATTTCGCCATTGTTGGTGGCCTTGCCCTTGCGGGTTTGGCCTCCATTAATTTTGTGGTCCTTGACCTTGGTAATGTTTCCTTTGGTACCCTCCTTGAGAGTTGTTGACATAATTTGCTTCCTCAAAATCTTCATTTGGTATGGGTTGCACATTCTCAACCACATTTACTTTCTTCTTTTGGCTTTCGGTGAACATCTTTGTCAGCAAATTAACATTTGTAGCAAGCCCTGCAATCACTTGATCTCTCTCTTGATTTTCCTTGATCATGTTGCTCAAGGAAGGTGAGCCATATGTAATTCCACATGTGGTGTCCTTAGAATGCCATGCTTGATTATGCTTTGCCATTTTGTTAAGTATTTGTGTCACCCTTGCGAATGATTTTTCCATGAAAGATCTGGTAGCTGCATTCTTTGCTATAGATTGGTTCATCGGATCCAAGCCCATGTAGAATTTCTCCAACAAAATAGAATTCGGGAAACCATGGTTGGGAGACCTCACCAAATATAATTTGAAACTATCCCATGCCTCATATAGTTGTTCTCCCGGTAATTGCTTGAAAATGAAGATTTTATCCCGGAGCTCAGACTTCTTACTTTGCGGGAACCATTTAGACAAGAAGGCTCGGACAAGTTCGGGCCAGGAATGAATGGAGTTTGGAGGAAGATTTTGAAGCCATTTCCTTGTGTCCCCAGCTAGAGAGTACTTGAAGAATCTCAACCTTAGGGCATCATCAGAGACATTGTTCTGCTTATGCATTGCACACGCACTCAAGAAGTTTCTAAGATGTTGTGTTGGATCATCATCGGTGGAATTCCTGAAAAACCCCTCCTCTTTGAGCATAAGGATTAAACCGTGTTCTACCTTGGAAGTTGCAACGCCAATAGTAGGAGGTACAATAGCATTTGTATCCTCAATGTACTCCTCGATATCCGCAAAAGGATTTCCTTCAATTTCTGCCTCCACGTCTTCACCATTAATGAAGTGTAATGCTATCGCTGTCAATATGATATATTTCTAACAAAGTTCTTTTTGATATGCAAATGATGTCTAAGTTACTACCCAAAATTTTCCAATAGTTAGGTAGTATTTCCTCTTTATGATTTTTCCAAATATAAAAGAGTTGCAATTAAGAACAATCAATTTATGCCAAATAAAACTCACTTATTCCTAAGCGATTTTATTAAACAAGGTTTAAAGCCTGAGTCTTTGATATTTACTTCTACCAAATTCTACCCCACTTTCCCAAGCAAAGATAGAATTTAACGGCGCTTGTTAATGTTTGCAACCACCAACAATAAATGAAGAATGAGAAGTAAATAAATATCAACCAACTGTTATATATATATTCAACGTTAAACACCCATTTAGGGTCCACAACCTTAGTATTTAACTACTCATACTAAAATCTGAAAACAAGAGAATATTAAATGTCATAAAGCTTACAAAGAGAAAGATTCTTGACCCAAAAGCTTCCAAAAGAAAGGAATATTAATGCCTTGTATTGTAGCTTCAAAGTCTGACAAGATAGAGCCCACAAAACCCTAATAATCTATTTATAGAGGGCCAAAAATAGAGACAAAAAATTGGACCAATCTGCCCTGAAGTTAAATATGCAACCGCATTTCTGTCGCATAACAGACATGCGGTCCACATTTTTGACATGTCTATCGCAGATTGTAACCCTAGTTTCGCCTTCACCGCATTCATGGTTTGTGGTCCGCATTGCAGAAATGCGACCGCATCTTGCATCGTATTTTCTTCCTTCAGTAGACTTCATGCTTGCTTTGCGGTTACTTCTGCGGCTCGCAAACAGGTTATGCAATCGCAGATGAGACCGCATTTTTGACATTGAACTCTGCCCAGGATTCTATTTTGGTCTGCGATCTCTGTGTGATATATGCGGCTCGCAAACAGGTTATGCAATCACAAATGAGACCGCATTTTTGACATTGAACTTTGCTCATAAGTCTGTCTTGATCTGCGATCTTGGTGTGAAATATGCGGCTCGCATGTGGGTTTTGCGATAGCATATCCACATCTGCGATGCCTTTTTGCTCTTTTCTTGTCTTTTTGTGGCTTTTTGAACTCTTTTCCATGCTCTTAGGTCCTTACACCTCATACTCTGCAAAAATACTAAAATTACATAAGTACCGAGGGAAATTACATTTAAAACAAGTTAAAATCTAAGCAATCAGTATCAAAATGTACTGAAATTCTCCGGCACATCAGACTTCACAGGTGAGGTTCCCATACTTCACTGGACAACACTTTACCCATTGGAAGGTTCACATGAAAATCTATGTAATATCTTATGATGTTAAAGTTTGGCATGTAATCAAAAAGGGAGATTATCCAACTCCATTAGCAAAGTCTGAAAAGAAAAATGATGGACAAACATCCACTAATCCTATCGATATAGATGAATATTCTGAAGAGCAAATGACAGAAATACAAGTTAATGCAAAGGCGCGCAATCTTCTATGCAATGCGATAAATGGAGAAGAATATGAGAAGATCTCAAGTTGCGATACGGCTGAAGAAACGTGGGACAAGCTGGAAGTTACTTACGAAGGGGCGAGCAAAGTCAAGGAAACAAGGATAAATCTGTTGATCCATGACTATGAACTTTTTTCAGATGAAAGAAGGTAAATCCATTGAGGAAATTTTTGCCCAATTCAATAAAATCATTGGAGATCTAAAAGCCTTTGGAAGACCAAAATCAAGTGGTGAGCAAGTTCAGAAAATCCTAAGAAGTCTAACTACCACTTGGCAAACAAAAGTAGTTGCATTTGAGTCTCAAGATCTTGACTAGTTGTCATATGATGAACTACGAGAAGATCTCATTACCTTTGAGAAAACACATCTCAAAAAATGAGGGTAGGAAGAAAAGAAGAAAACGGTCATTTTCAGGATCTGAGGATGAAAATGAAAATGAAGTTGAAGCTCTAGAATAAGAGATACCTATGGTTTCTAAAATAATGAATGGACCAATGAGGAGAAACAGGAATACCAAAAAAGGAAGAATGTCCTCCAGAAGAACCCAGACAATACAATGAATAAGAAAAGAACAATGGGAAATGTTATGAATGTAAAAAATATGGTCACATACAAGCAGAATGCCCAAGTCTCAAAAGAAAAGCCTTCAAAGGATTCAACAAAAACAAATCTTTTGGAAGTTGGAGTGATAAAGGCAGCTCAAAGCATGAAGAAATCGCAAATCTATGTTTCATGAATATTTTAGAAAATGATATGAACAAGTTTTCAGGCTGCCGGATAGATGACGATGTATCTGATGACGACAACAAGGAAAAAATAGAGAATTGCTTCATGGCACGTGGTGAATCTGCGAGGTAAGACCCTATGAATGTGATAGATGCAATGAATTACAAGATATTCTTGACCTCACCCTAAAAAGTCTCAAAAGATTCTAAATGAATTAAAGAGACTTAATAGGGAGAAGAATAACTGGGAACTTAAACTTGAAGTCTATGAAATTGAAGAGATGTTCTTCAAGAAGTTCAGGAATTGCAATTGCAACTCAATAGTATGCGCAAGTCCACCAGTCACATCTGAAGCGCAAGTCCACCAGTCACATCTCTGTCTGGTCGAACCGGGCGACTTATAAGTCAACTGGAAAAAAACCTATTGGATATGGATCTACTACTACCAACACCACCAGTAAATCAAATGAAAGATCCATTCATGTATGTCATTATTGTAATAGAACTAGTCATAAGTATTCCTTTTCTAGATTTCGTAACTCAAAAGTTTCAGGATGGAATTGGGAGCCCAAAAACAGTCCTGATATTACTAGTACTAACCAAAAAGGACCCAAGCAAGCTTGGGTACCTAAAAGAAGGCAATAATTTAATTTTGCAGGAACACCACGGGAAAAGTCAGAAAGGGAATTGGTATCACAACAGTGCGTGTTCCAGTTACATGACGGGTGACTAGAATCTATTCAAAAAGTTACAAACATTAGTGGAGGAAATGTCAAGTTTGGTGATGATTCAAAAGGTAATGTCATTGGCACTGATAAAGTTCCATTCAACAATAATTGCGATATTATAGAAGTTTATCTTGTGGATGGACTCAACTATAACTTGCTAAGTATAGGTCAACAATACGACTCCGAATATGAAGTCAAATTCAAGAAAACAGGTTGTGCCATCGAATATGAGTCATGTAAAATCATTCTACCATGAAAGAGGTATGAAAATGTTTACATTCTGGACTGCATTGAAAACATAGATAGACAAATTTGTCTAGCATCCATATCCGATGACCCCTGGCTTTGGCATAAGAAACTTAGCCATGCAAGCATGTACCTAATTGAAAAACTTTCTAGACATGACCTAGTCATAGGCCTTCCCAAACTCAATTTCTCTAGGAATCATGTATGTGATGCATGTCAACTTGGAAAACAAACTAGAAATTCTTTCAAACCCACAGATTTTGTCTCCATAACCAAGCCTCTACAGCTACTACATATTGATTGATTTGGGCCTACTAGAATTGCTAGCATTGAAGGTAAATGATATGCATTTGTCATTGTTGATGATTGCTCACGCTTTACATGGGTAATATTCTTATCTCACAAAGATGAAGCCTTGAGGAATTTTGAGATCTTCTGCAAAAGGATTGAAAGATAAAAACAGTATCTCATTTCAACCACACAAAGCGATCATGGAGGAGAATTCGAGAGCAAATCATTTGAAGAATTTTGCAATGAACAAGGATGCACTCAGAACTTCTCATCCCCTAGAGCACCTCAATTAAATGGAGTGGTTGAACGCAAAAATAGAACCCTACAAGACATGGCTAGAACAATGATATTGGAACATTCTTCGCCAAATCACTTTTGAGAGAGGCGGTTAGCACAACATGCCATATCCTTAACAGATGTCTCCTATGGCCTATCTTGAAGATGGCTCCATATGAACTGTGGAAGGGCCAAAGACCAAACACAGACTACTTTCATCCTTTTAGGAGCAAATTCTTCGTTCACAACAATGGTAAGGACAATCTTGGTAAGTTTGATCCAAGAAGCGATGAAGGTATATTCTTGGCTATTCAAATAATAGTAAGCCATATAGAATTTATAATAAATGTGCATTGTGTGTAAAGGAATTAGTTCATGTTATCTTTGGTGATAATAACTCTATGGCCGAGAACAGAATCATTGCAGGTGAAGAAAATATTAACCAAGACATATCAAAGACGAATGAATCTCCGAAATCAAAGAAATCAACTAACATCAGCAATGAATATCCAAAGTCAACTACTGAACCTGTCAACAATCATGTCGAACCTCAAAAGGAGTCAACTACTCAGCAAGCTAAAACAAGACCAAATTAATGGAGAAGTGAACCTGAATACCTATAAATGTTCTGTCATGCCCCGACCTCGAAGAGCGCAACCGATGCTCAACCGAGATACCCTAGTCGAGCAAGTTTGAACAATACTATCTACCCGACTCACCTAAGAATAAATAGAAGATACATTTCATTAATTAGACAATAAGAAGTTCACGTGAACAACATCACTTCATCACTATTGGTTACTTCATTTAAGTATCAAAATACATTACACATTCATAATTGGAAGTGGAATACGTTATACAAATACAACGTTCTTAGCTTAATTTTCCCAACACCAATATACAACCCATCCATGTCTATGGGTTCTAGGTGAAATTTTTACAGGGCCTTGCATCCTTCCCCGCTTAAGATCATTCGTCCTCGAATGAGGGTCAAAATCCACCATTATCCAATTTGACTCAGCTGCTATTTCACACTCTAGCAGTTCTAGATTTTTGACTAACTCCCTAAATCTCCAAAAATTTTGGTAGAGTTTTCCCTGTAACTGGGCCTATCCACCTGTCAGATAATCCCATAAACCAATCCTAAAAACATATACATAATCAAACGACGCAACATAACATGAAATTAACACCAACGGTGACCTCATAAACAATACATTGTCAGAAAGGAACACCCTTAGCATAAACTGTACAAGTGATACATAATGATAATTCGTAGGGGAAAACTTCATAGAAACGATTACATAGCTATTCAAACAAATGAGGGTACCTCTTCTTCATTTCTTCCTCGGTCTCCCAGGTGGCCTCTTCAACTTGTTGGTTTTGCCATAGCACTTTCATGGAGACAATCTCTTTATTTCTCAACTTTCGGACTTCCCTACTAGGAATGGCAATTGGAATTTCTTCATAAGTCAGTTCTTCATTAACCTCTATAGTCTCAACCAGAACAATAAGTGACGGTTCTCCAACCACCTTCTTCAACATGGATACATGTAACACCGGGTGCACTAAAGAAATTTTTGGAGCTAGTTCTAGCCTGTAAGCCACCTGACCTCTGAATGATTCTGCACGGTCCAACATACCTCGAACTCAATTTCCCTTTCTTACGGAACCGCATTATACCCTTCATAGGGGAAACCTTCAAGAATACCCAATCATCTTCTTTGAACTCCAAATCCTTACGACAAACATATAAATAGGACTTCAGATGGCTTTGAGTAGTTTTCAACCACTTCTTAATGATCTTAACCTTCTCCATAGTCTGATGCACGAGGTTTGGTCCTATCAACTTGCTTTCCCACTCTCGAACCATCCAATGGGAGATCTACATCTCCTACCATATATATCCTCGAGCAGTGCCATCTGAACGCTAGAGTGATAACTATTGTTGTAGGCATATTCTATGAGTGGTGAGTGATCATCCCAGCTACCTTTGAAGTCAAGAGCACAAGAGCGCAACATATCCTCAAGCATCTAAATAGTCCGCTCTGCCTGCCCGTCAATCTGCGGGTGAAAGGCTGTACTAAGATTCACCTGAGTACGCAAACCTTCTTCCAAAAATTAGATGTGAACTGTGCCCCCCGATTAGAAATGATGGAAACTGGAGTGCCATGCAACCTGACTATTTCCTTGATATACAACTAAGCATATTGTTCTGCCGTGTTGGTAGCCTTAACAGGTAAAAAGTGCGCTGATTTTGTGAGTCAATCCACAATCATCCAAATCGAGTTGAACTTTCGAGGAGTGCGAGGTAGTCCTACCACAAAATCCATATTGATCATCTCCCATTTCCACATCGGATATTCTATGTTCTGTGCCAACCCATCGGGCCTTTGATGTTCAGCCTTCACTTGTTGACAATTTGAACATCTTGCCACAAAGTCCACTACCATTCTCTTCATGTCATTCCACCAGTAGACTTCCTTATGATCATAGTACATCTTTTTAGAGCCTAGGTGCATAGAATACCTGGAAGTTTGAGCCTCGGTCATGATTCTTTCCCGGAGACCATCCACATTTGGAACACATAGTCGCCCTTGGTACCTTAGTGTCCCATCATCCATGCTAAGAGTAAAAGCCATGGCCTTATTTTTATGAATTCCTTCCTTCAATTTTACCAACAATGGATCGTTGTATTGCTTATCCTTGACTTCAAAAAAAAAGCGATGATTCAGCCCTATTTTGCACAATCACCCCTCCTTCACCAGAGTCTGCAAGATGAACTCCGAAACTAGCCAGCCGATGAACCTCCTTGGCTGACGGCCTTTGATATATTTTGCAAGTGAGCCAAACTGCCCATAGATTTTCGGCTAAGAGCATCCACCACAACATTAGCCTTCCCGGGATGATATAGGATATCGATGTCGTGATCTTTGAGTAACTCAAGCCATCTTCCCTGCCTCAGATTAAATTCCTTCTACTTGAAACTATTTTGAAGGCTCTTATGGCCCATGAATATATCCACATGGACCCCATACAAATAATGATGCCAAATTTTCAATGCAAAAACCACTGTCGCGAGCTCTAAGTCATGTGTTGGATAGTTCCTCTCATGATTCTTGAGTTGCCTAGAAGCATAAGCGATCACCTTGCCATGTTGCGTCAATACCACAAACCCATTCGTACCCTCGTGTAGGGTCTACACCGGTGCCATAGTTAATCTTGATTTCAACCCTTGGAAGCTTCTTTCCAAGTATCTGACCGTTGGAACTTAACTGCCTTCTGCGTCAATTTAGTCAACGGAGAGGCAAGAGTAGAGAACCCCTCCACAAACTTTCTGTAATACCCAGCTAAAAAGAAACTGCGAATATCTGTTGGAGTTGTAGGCCTCGACCAATTCTTCACAGCTGCAATCTTCTGTGGATCAACCTTGATTCCTTCTCCGGAGACGATATGACCTAAGAACGTGACAGATTCAAGCCAAAATTCACACTTCAAAAACTTTGAATACAACTTATGCTGATATAGAGTCTGCAAAACTGCCCTGAGATAATCGGCATAGTCCTCTTGACTTCGTGAATATACAAGGATGTTGTCAATGAACACTACCACAAAGGATTTGAGAAAAGGCTTGAAGACTCGATTAATAAGATCCATGAAAGCTGCGGGGTCGTTTTTTAGCCCAAAAGGCATTACCAGAAATTCGAAGTGCCCATACCTGGTTTTGAAAGCTGTTTTCAAAATATTCCTGCTCCCTGATCTTCAATTGGTGATACTTGGATCTTAAATCAATCTTGAAGAAATATCTAGCACCCTCCAATTGATCAAACAAGTTATCTATCCTTAGCAGTGGGTACTTATTCTTGATCTTGACCTTGTTGAGCTGCCGATAGTCAATACACATTCTTAGTGACCCATCTTTCTTCCTTACAAGGAGAACTATTGCGCCCCAAGGTGACACACTCGGCCGGATGAAACCTTTCTCCAGCAAGTCCTTTTATTGTTCCTTTAGTTCATTCAATTCTGCCGATGCCATTCTGTAGGGTGGAATAGATATAGGTTGCGTGCCTAGAATCACATCAATCCAAAAATCAATCTCCCTATCTGGTTGGATACCAGTGAGCTCATCTGGAAATACTTTCGGAAATTCATTCACAACTGGCACATACTCAAGTGTAGGTGCCTCAGCATTGGTTTCCGTAACCCGGACCATATGGTAAATGCACCCCTTGTTGATCATCTTTGTGGCTTTAAGGTAGGAAATAAACCTACCTTCGGCACCACATCATCCCCCTTCCAATTAATAACTGGCTCATTTGGGAAGTCAAACCTAACAGTTCTAGTTCGGAAATCAAGCGTGGAAAAACATGAATAAAGCCAATCCATCTCCATTATTACATCAAAATCAACCATCCCAAACTCAATGAGATCAGCCATGGTGTTCCGACCATGCACCCTGACAACACAATCCCTATAAACTCGTGCGGCCACAATAGAAACACCAACCGGAGTAGATACAGAGAACGACTCGTGAAGTTGTTCCGGTTCTATTCCAAATTCCATACCAACATAAGGAGTGACATATGACAAAGTGAAACCGGGATCAACAAGAGCATATACATCATGAGATTAGATAGTCAATATACCTGTGACGACATTTAGAGAAGCCTCTAAACTCTGGTGACCTCTCATATCATAAAAACTGTTGGTTCCTCCCGAACTCTGCGCACCACCCCTAGATGCACCATGCCCTGCGGATGCTGAAGTGCCTCGAGCTGGAGGAGGTGCTGTGGAGGTAGTAGCTGCAGAACTAGCTGGCTGTGCTGCTCCCCTGCCCATGCTCTAGTGGGACAAACGGTAATCCCTCTGAATATGACCCCTCTTACCACACCCATAGCATATGGTCTGGTCCATAAAGCAGGCCCCAAAGTGCATCTTCCTACATCTAGGGCATGGGGGCCTCTGTTACTGCTGGAGTCTCCCTCTAAGCTGACTCTGCTGGTAGGATCCCCTATTATACTGGCTGGGCTTGAAATGGCTCCACCGCTGCTGACTTGACCCTGATTGTTGTGCACTGACAGAAGACTGAGCAAAGGACTGAGGTGGCCCTGACGACCCTCCCCTAAATGCTGACCCACCACCACCACCACCAAAGTACCACTAAAGTTGCCCATTGATCGGGCGTTGTTGCTACCCTCTCGCTCAATTCTATTCTTCAATTTGAGGGTCTCTGTGGCTTGAGCAAATGCCACCATCTTACCATAGTTCATATTAGAATTCAAGGTAGCTGTAGTGGCCTCATTAATAACCAAGGGGCTAAGGCCCTATACAAACCGGCGCACTCTAGCATCCATAGTGAGCAACATATAGATGGCATATTTGGATAGGCACGTGAACCTCGTATGATACTCCCATACGCTTATTGACTCTCAAACTCAGTACGGGCTTCATTAGTCTCGTCAGGCAAGAAATGGTCGAGAAAAGCATCGCAAACTCACTGCACCTCGCTGGAGGGCTCTGCTCCTCACGGGACTCTTCCCACATCTCGAACCAAGAATAGGCCACCTCTTTCAGGCGATAGGAGGCCAACTCCACTCCCTCGGTCTCAGTAGCACGCATGACTCGGAAAGTCTTGTGCATCTCATCAATAAAGTCCTGGGGGTCCTCCTCGGGATTAGTGCTCGTGAACACTAGAGGATCCAACTGAAGAAACATGTTCACCTTGGAACTGCAGAATCCCCTTGCTCGTTGGAAGAAGCAGGTGCAACATTCGTTCTCTGGGCCTGTGAAGCCACTATCTGAGCCAACATCTGTATGTCTCCCTTAAGGTCCCCATCAGAAACACCGGGATCGAAAGCTGGGGCTGGAGGTGGAATAGCTGCACCCTCAGTAGGAGTAGGGATTGGTGCTATCTGAGTAGGAGTAGTGGAATCAGGCAGTGTAGTAGCTGGGGGGAATATCATCACCCCTCGGGTGCTCACCCGCATCATTAGGTATAGTATCGACTGCCACTCCTGGGGTGGTATCGACTCCTTGGCCAGTCCTTGCTTTCTTCCTAGGCACCATGTACTGAAAATTAGAGTAATGCACGAGCTAAACGGAGGACCAGTCTTATAATCAGCTTTATCGCACGATCTAGAACATTAAGGAAGGGTGGTATTCCTAAATACCCAAGTAGCCCCCTAATTATAAATGTGGTCGACAACACACCAATAAGAAGGACTCTACTAGAAACGGCTCCGAGACATCCTAGGACACTTTAAAACCTTACGCTCTGATACCAAGCTTGTCACGCCCTGACCTCGGGAAGCGCGACCAACGCTCAACCGAGATACCCCGATCGAGAAAGCCTGCACAATACCATCTACCCGATTCACCCAAGAATTAAGAGTAGATACATTTCATTAATTAGACAATAAGAAGGTCATGTGAACAACATCACTTCATCGCCATTGGTTACCTCATTTATAAGTATCAAAATACATTACACATTCATAGTTTGAAGTGGAACAAGAGATACAAATACAACATTCTTAGTTTGATTTTCCCAACACCAATATACAACCCATACCATGTCTAGGGAGCCTCTAACAGAAACCAAAGAGTGTTATGACAGTGCCGGCAACAAGGCCCCAGCTATACCTCAAAATGCTTTGTACAAAGGACAAATGATACAGGACCCCGAAATGAAGTGGGGCTCACCAAGTCAGCTGAGGAGAAGGTGTGCTGCTATCACTGCTCGATGCCGCCCGCTATGGAACCACCTTCATCCATTAAAGATAAAGCGCCCCCAGAATAAGGGACGTTAGTACATATGGAAGAGTACTAGTACAAAAACTAATCATTCCCCAATAGAACGAGTAACAGTACAATGATAAAGAAACATGGAATCAATGAAGGCCTCATCAACATTAAAGTACCAAGTTAGGAGAAAGAATAAATTTCGAGCAAGTTTCAATATTTTAAGTTTGGAGATCTTTAGTATCGATACACCATCGTGTTATTAGTGCGGAGTCCGATCTCAGCCCGATCGGCTAAGCCGTCTCACCCGAGACATCCACTCACAATACCACCATGTGCACGACATGATGTCCGATATCAGCCCGATCGGCTAAGCCGTCTCACCACAATGCCATGTGGGTCGACGTCACCTCACATTCCGCTAGCAATTATCTCATCCCATTTAAGGGGATTTATCTCAACACATCAACTTCATCCCATATTCAGGGAAAACTCTCACCAACTCACTCGGGAATTTTACCCCTCACTCACTCCTATACTGGCACGTGTAGTTTCGGGGTTAGGTTATTTCAACCTACCCTTCCTCGGTGACTAAGCGATACTCTCAAGGAATTTTTTATTTAAATAATTTACAACCCATTTCAATGTCTTCTACACTTCTCTTCATTTCATTAGCACTAGTGGCCTCAATTTTAATATCACTCTCGACACATTGACCGTGTTTCATATCTCATGCTCACTTCTATTGCTTTCAAACACCATCAAGGATTAACAAGGCATTTCTATTCAAGACCTTAAGTACACATGTGAGCAAATAAGAGCCTTAGGCACAATGAGATTTCTTAAGAATTCGACATAATAGCTTTCTTTAGAATTACGCCTTGAAGTTATAACATGTTGACACACAGCACATACTTATATCTCATTCCGGAAGGATAACACAATAAGATAAAAGCATTCAGAATAGTCACATTTATAATGATCAACCGGGGGCTTACAAGAACAACGTGGGATTCAATTCTAAGAGAGAAATTTAGCCAATATAACTTGCCTTGAACGTCCTTAAATCACTACAATGTTCCAAAAATCTTAGTAACTTCAATCTATTTGGAAATATAACAAAATTGAACACAAATTAGGAAGGAGTTTATGGTTCCAGCTCATTTGAGCATTTTATAAAGCACTAGGTGTGCATTAAGGTTTCAAGGTCCTCCTATGGTAGATTCCTTCATCCCACTACCCAACGTCTACCCAATTGAGCTCAACAATTTTCCCAAAACCTTGATAGTACATGCATGCATAATGAACAACTCCCACACCCAAGAATTGCTTTTCTCATTACCTATTTTTAGTTAAATCCCGGAAGTGAGGGCTAGGGAGTAGAATCTTACCTCAAGGATGAAGACCTAGTGAGTTTTCCTTGTTAATCCTCCAAGCGTTGAGCAAGAATTGATGAACAATTAGTTACCCCTCTCACTTTAGAGCACTTTCTCACCCTCAAAATATCAGGTTTTTATTTAACAAATAGTCCTTAATGTATATATATCGAAGTAGGGTCGGGTTATAAAAACAAGAAAATTGACCCTCTGAATACAGCTCTGCTGTCATAAAGTGGACCGCAGAATGAATATGCAATCCGCAAAATAGACCGTAGAACTGACGTCAAAAATTGGGTTGTTCGGTGTCAAGTTTGCTGTCTGCAGACCAGTTCTGCGGTGGCATAATGTGCCGCAGAACTCCCCTCCAGAAATCTTCATGCTGGATTTGCGATGGATTGTGCGGCCCGTGAAAGCATTATACGGTCGCATATTAGACTGCAAAACGACCTCCAAAATTGGCCATTTTTCTATTGCACTCTACGGCTGATCTGCAGGCGGCAGAGTGATTCTGGGGTCGCATAGTGGACCGCAGAAATGCCCTGCTCTGCCAAATGTTTTTTTCAACTCCCCAACACACTGTTCAACCCAAAATGTCCATACCACGGCGAAAACCCTGGTTCTAGGTGAAATTTTTATGGGCGCTTACATATTCATCGTAGGAAATCAAAATTACGGGATGAAAACCACGAGAGCTCTCAAGAAAAAGGTTAACATTGCACTCATATCTCAAATTGAACCCAAGAAAGTGGATGAAGCCTTGAAGGACTCTAGCTTGGTAGAAGCCATGCAAAATGAGCTTGATCAATTTGATAAAAATCAAGTATGGGAAGTGGTGCCTAAGACGGAAAATACTACAATCATTGGAACCAAATGGGTATTTAGAAACAAGTTGAATAAAGATAGAAAAGTAGTTAGAAACAAGGCTAGATAGTTGCTCAAGGTTACTCACAACAGGAAGGAATCAAATATGATGAAACATTCGCTCCGGTGGCTCGGTTATATTCAATTCGTATATTACTCGCATATGCATCTTTTAAAGGTTTTAAACTATTTCAAATGGATGTTAAAAGTTCTTTTTTGAACAGTTTTATTGATGAGGAGGTATATGTAAAACAACCTCATGGTTTTGAGAACTCACAATTTCCTTACCATGTGTATAAGTTGCAGGTAATCTTTATTATTCAAATTTATATCGAAGACATTATATTGGGTAGTACTAACTCTGTCTTGTGCGAGAATTTCTCAAATCTCATTCAAAGTGAGTTCGAAATAATGAGTATGATGGGGGAACTCACATTCTTTATGGACTACAAATTCAACAACCAGAAAAATGCACATTCATCTATCAAACGAAGTACACCAAGGAATTGATTCAAAATTTTGTTATGAGCAATGCCAAAGCATTTGGAACGTCTATGAGTCCATCAACTACTCTTGATAAAAATGAGAAAGGAAAATCAATGGATGAAACTAAGTATCGTGGAATGCTTGGATCACTGCTATACTTATCTGCTAGTCGACCAGATATCATGTTCAGTGTATAAATGTGCTAGGTTTCAGTCAGTTCCTAAGGAGTCCCATTTAACCACAGTAAAGTGAAAAACTCACTGTCTTATCGAAACTACTTCTTATGGACTATGGTATCCACTTTCTAACAATATTAAACTTGAAGGATTTTCTGATATTGATCTTGCAGGTGACAAAAAAGAGAGGAAAAGCACTAGTGGACATGTCAATTGTATGAAAAATCATTAATTTCCTGGAATAGCAAAAAACAGGGATCTGTTGCTTTGTCCACAACTAAGGTAGAATACATAGCCATTGGACGGTGATGTTCTCGACTACTTTGGATGTACCATTAGCTGGGTGACTATGAATTATCGTCTAAACATATTCAAATATATTGTGATAATTCTAGTGCTATATGTCTTTCAAAGAATCATGTGCATCATTCTAGGGCTAAGCATATCGATATCAAGCATCATTTTATTAGGATCGTGTTCTTACAGGAGATATATAATTGGAACTAATGATCAATTGGCGGACATTTTTTACCAAACCCTTGCTTGAAGATAGATTTTGTGTTTTACGGGACTCACTTGGCATTATTTCACTTAGTACCAAAAATTAGAACGTATGTGTTACTTATTACTTTTACTGCCACCTTTTTCTTTATTTCCTTATGTGTGTAAGTACCATTGATGATGCACCTTCGGTTTCCCTCTTTTACCCACCTTTTCACAATTCCCCAAGAAGGAAAATAAATCATCACATCTATTCACAGACGCCTTTTCCTTTTCTGCACTTAACCGTCAAACTCACTCCTTTTCAGTCCATCCTTCATCCTAATTCTCTCACATTGTTTCTATCGCACCTAACCCCTTCTCCTTCACTATCAATGGCAAAAAATTCAAAAAACCCTTCTTCCTCCACTAGAAAGAGCACTCGCTTCAAAACCCTCGTCACAGCCTCTGGAACCAGTCAATTTAGGGTCAAAACACTCAGATCAAAGACAGACCTCTTTGATGATGCGCGTAGTCTGAATGATAAAGCCCTAAGAAAACGCCCCATGGAGGAAAGTCTTGAGTTGCTCACTCAACATCAAATCAAGTTGGACCCATCTCTAGATCGAGGTTGATCTCTCCGGTAGAGGTTGATCTCTCCGGTAGTGGCTCTATGAGATTCATCGAACGCCTCCACCTTCATGCTTCACATTCGTATCTCGTGCAGGCCTTTACCCAATCTCTTTAGAGTGGTCAGTGGGCATATGTTCAGACTTGAACCTCCATCTATCAAGACCCTGGCGATGAACTTATCCTCGAATTGCACTGTGATGTGCAACGCCCTATTGTGACTCAGTCCTTCTGGTGGTAACTCATCTTCGTGGAAAGTGATTTTGTGGCTCTCCAGTACCTGTCCGACCATGTTAACTATCTCTCCACTAGTGATGCCGGCGGGTACATAAGCTTGACTTAACACCTTTATCAAAGCATTCTTCCGCGCGTCTGAGTTTTGCAACAGTGATAAGATGGATATCTGAGCAGGAGTCTTGCTCAGGTGGTCAACAACAGAGTACTCCCTTGCTTGTATCTTTCTCTAGAGATTGTCAGTGCAAGTCTCAACAACAGGTGGCTTAGGTACAGCTTCCTTGCTTGTTCCTCCCAGATTCTCAGGTGTGTAAACTCTTCCAGTCCTAGTCATACCTTGCGCGGCGCCTGTTTTTTCCATTTTGGCTTTTCCCTTTCTCCTTCCTTCCACAACACAATCCCACAGGATAGCATCAGACTCGTAAAATAGTGTGGGAGCTACCATTACGGTGAAGGGCGTAGCTATCTCAACTTCAAATGGTGCTTTTGTTTGTACCACAACTAGTGTGAGAGTGACTGGGGATGTTTTAGGAGCGTCTGCCTCTCGAATGAGTCCAATGGACCCTTTCTGATCCCACTCTTCATCAGTTTCTATCATGTTCACTCCCTCACCTCTATGATCCGAGAGAGGGTTGTTGCGAACATTTGGTGCAGCTTCCTTTATTTGTATAACCGTAGTGTCGATCAGTGTCTGAGTCTTTTCTTTTAACGTGCGGCACTCCTTAATGGTATGACCCTTCATGCTTGAATTATAAGCACATGTTTTGTTTGGGTTGATCCATTAGGAGGGATTTTCCACAACAACGGTAGGTATAGGGGTGACATAACCAGCGGCCTTCAGTCTCTCATATAGTTGGGCTATAGGTTCAGCAAATGGGATGTATTGTCTAGGTGGTCTACGGTGGAAATATGGACGTGGCTTTGGGTAGTTTTGGCGGGCAAGTGGAGCTAAATGGTAATATGCAGGTTGAGCGTTGTAGGTATGGTAGGTGGTGGCAGGGTATTGGTATTTTGGTGGTGTGGGCTGATATGTGGGTGGAGGTGTTTGGTATGTGAGGGAAGACTTAGGGCCCTAGGCTACCATCACGGCGCCCACTTCTTTCTTCTTTGAGATACCTCCTGAGGCTTTATTCGCGAGTTGCAGGCCTCGAAATTCGTTACCATCCCGCTCTTGATTCCTTTTTCTATTCTTTCTTCTAACTTGATGATGTCGGAGAACTTGTGATTTTCGATAACCATCAACCTTTCGTAATATTGCGGATCTTGAGCCCTAACAAAGAAATTGTTCATTTGTTCTTCTTCAAGTGGTGGCCTTACCTTTGCGGCCTCTAATATCCAACGATTAGCATACTCACGGAAGGTTTCTGTCATCTTCTTCTTGAGGTTCTGAAGTAGAAAACGCCCAGCGCATTTTCCGTGTTGAACCTGAACCTATCCATGAAATCTGATTCCATATTCACCCAATTAACCCACTTCTTTGGGTTTTGATTGATATACCAAGACAAAGTGTCTCCTGTAAGGCTTCACGTGAATAGTTTCATACAGAATTGTTCATTCTTACCCACTCCTACAAGCTTGTCGCAGTATGCTCTCAGATGCACCTTGGGATCACCAGTACCATCGAACATTTATAGCTTGGGAGGTTTGTAACCCTCCGGCAGTTCCACATCCTGCTGAATACACAAGTCCTCATAGTTTAGACCTTCAACGCCTTTCCCACCTTCAATACTCTGGACTCTTCCTGTGATCTTCTTGAGTTCCTCTGCAATGTTTCTAATGAGCGGGTCCTTCTCAGTTGGTTCGGGCATGTATAGGGTTTGCTGCGTCGTATGGAGTAAGGTTTCCACATATATCAGATTGCTTTGATGAGTTTCTGGAACTTGGGTATACATGTGGTTGTTGGTCGAGTTTTGGGGATTGGGTGTAGGTTGTGGTGCGTTTTGAGGAGTGTGATAAGTGGTGGTTTGCGAGTATTGAGTTGGATGATGGTGGTGTTGTTGAGGGATTGGCGCTGGAGGCGGGTTAAGGTTCTAGGGAGGTGCGGGATTATGATACTAGTGTTATGCATGAGTATTCGGAACTATGGGTGGTGGATTCTGATTTTGTGCATTTAGTGGTGGTGTTTGGTTCTGGGTAGTCAGGTTTTGCTGGTTGATGTCGGGAACATTGAGAATAAGAGAGAGGTTTGCCATATTTCAGACCTGCTCAAGCTCGCCCTGTAGTTCCAGGATTTTCTACTCCAAATGTAAGACCAACTCATTCTGCCTTGCAGTACTTCTGCCATTTGAAGTTTCAACGTTTTCTGCAACAACAGCATTGTCTTTCCTGACACCGCTTAAATCATCCATTTTCTCTTTGCCCTTGCTTTTACTTTTCAAGTTGCTAGGTGGAGGAGGAGGTGGAGGACCTTTGAGTCTAGTGTGGTATGCTGATGATGCCAGTATGCATGAACCAACCTTTGAGAACGAGATTATTCAAAAAGAAAGAAAAAGAAAAAGGTAACCAAGTCAGTAAGGTGAAATGAAAGAGTGTTCGCAATATTTGAACATGTCTCATAAAGTCATCCAATGATTCGCGTTCTAATTTGGGGGCCTCATTGTGCCTGAGGTAAGCTTAAGCGACACATAGACTTGGAGAAAATTGGTGCCAACATTTGCTTCATTTCATTAATGCGATAATGAGTCAAAACAAACCTTTACTAAATCGATGATAATATAATAAAGTTACTAATGGCATTTAGCCTTATTACATCGAAATCTATTCTAAGCTAGAAAGCAATAAAGAACATCATTTCCTAATCTACTGGGTCCCTGAAAGACCTTATCCATGCTTGGCTCTTTTGACCCCATCAATTAGATTTTCCAGATCGCGCATATCCAATAGTAAGTAAGCCTTCGCCAAATTTCCTCCTTCATCGTCGTCCATGCCTTGACAATCCGAGAGTCTCTTTCTCATCTTCCCTTCTAGTTCCATTAGTCCTTGTTCCAGGTATTCCAATCTTTCTATTGACTTAGTGACAATCTCCTTCCATTCCCTTATTGCTTCCATGTTTACTTTGTGTTGCTCCAGATGTTTAGCTTCAGACTCGAACACCCTTTTGCGTAGCCTCTTGTACTTAACCTGTGCCTCAGCCACTTCATCTATGACCCTATCTTTCATATTGACTCTCGGCTTGATATCCCCCGCTATGTCATCTTCTAGCCATGACAAATAGTAGTATACATGACCGGCATGATACCTGTCTGGCTCAATAGTTTCCCCTTCCACAATGATCTTTTAGTTCCACATGTATTGCGCTTCGAACTTGAACGGAATGACATCTCCCTTGAAATTTTTCTTGTACTAGACCATACTGGAAACCCAAGGTATGACTTGTTTTCTTCCAGCTTGTCTCATTACCCTTATTGGAGTGTAAGGGTAAATACCTCGCAGCCCGATCAGCACCAAGTGAGTAGTCCCCTTCGATCTGATGATGAACTCACCACTAGGAAACCATTCAAACATCCAATGCACCTACTCGTCTGTTAGATTGCTGATGAAACGCACCCAACTTACAGCATTTCCATGCTTCGCAAACCTATCTGCAACCATTTTCTTTGGGTGATGGTTGGCTATGTAGTCGTTTAGTGACCTTCGCAGAAGTTGTTGATACTCGCCTCTCTGAAAGTGTTCCAGCAGCCAGACTTGTAGCAATAGATTAGAACCCTCAAAGTGTTGAGCACGGTACATTTCAGCTAAGATCATTGGGATGATATTATAAGTTTCTCCTTCGATTCAATCCATTAAGGTCCTGGCGACCATTGCTAAGCGAGTATGAATCCTTCCTCCTTTCATTGGAAATATCAACAACCCCAAGAAGCAGACAATGAACATTTAAACCCGGTGGTGCACCCATTCTAAGGAAGTAATGGCTAGTTCATCATGGTGAAGACGATATGACTTGTTATGCCCATATCGCTCATAGAGAAACTCAAAAGGGATGTATGATTTCTTTAGACAAAGCAAGTTGGTCGTTCTTCTTAAAACCCAATATTTTCAGAAAACCACGGGGAGTACGATTCTCTAGTACCAGTAATCCCGAACTATCCCATAGCAACTTGGCAAAACCTCCTATTTCTTCTAGGAGAAGAGTCATTTCTATATTGCCTAATCGGAAAACAGCTCTTTTCTCGTCCCAGAACATGGTGGCGGCCTCGATCAGCTCCCTGTTAGGTTGAAAATTCAACAAAGATGGCAGGTTACCAAGTACTCTCCTCACATGATTCTTGTCACAAGGCGCAAGGTCTTTTAGCCAGTCAAGTAGCGAAGGTGGGATATTTTGGACCATACCGAACCTGCGGATTTCGTGCTTCATTTTCTACGAACAAACAAAGGTTAGCCCTTTTCCCCTCCAGATTTGACCACTTACGCACTAATGATCAAAACGTTGGCATATTTTCTCCAAGTAATGCACATAACATGGTAGTGTCCACTAGGACAGTGGAAATCCCGTCGGACTTTGGACAAGGCTCATCTTAGCAGGTTGTTACATTAACAATGCTTCAACATGTACTAGGTTTAGCATGATGCATGTACATTTCAAATTGGAGTAGGGTTTCTAGAAGGGTCTAGACTGGTAGTCCCAAGTAGACAACTTGAGAGGAAAAGGCACGGGACCGTCGACTGCACCGCTAATCGACTAGTCTACTGTAAATAAGCCTTTCCAATTTAAAAAGGGTGATTACAGGAAAGCGCGAACACTCATCAAGCGCTGCTATATTGATAATTGGCACGAGTGTAGTATGATGCGGAGCATGCTTTATGCAAAATAATAACACATTGCCAAGTACTTGCATGATAAAAATACGTAAGAGCAGTAAATAAAATAGCAAAGTGAACATGAAGAGAAAAGAGAAGAAAGACAAAAGAGAAAAGTCAGTTTAGCTCGTAAAAAAAATGTGCGAGAACATAATGAAGCAGGTAGAGAAATAGGGATGCGAGAGTCATAATATAGCAGCCTTAGACAAAATGAAGGAGATGGAGAGAGGTCGTACATCTCACAGCAAATAAAGGAGAATAAGGAAAGGATGTGCATGACATAGCGTTTTAAAACAAATAAAGGCGAATAGGGAAGGGGATATGCATGTAATAGTAATTTAAGACAAAGAAAGTAATCCACATAAGTCAAGTTCATTATGGTAAAAGCCTAAGTATATCCCCAGCAGAGTCACCATGTTGTCGCGCCTTGTTTTCTCGCGAAAGCGAGTTTCGACGTGTGACAACTCTTTTAAATGGGTATTAAAAGAGAAGAGTCACCACCTACTGATTTTTGAGATGTGTTAGGGAACCTATTTGCAAATAATTTTGCTTCACTAGTCCGTGTCTCCAAAGATCGGGTAAGTCTCTAGTTACCTCAAAGAGAAGGTGTTAGGCACACTTCGAGGTTCACAACTGTGGGTCCCAGCCGAACTTAAAACTATGTGGATTATGTAATTAGACTAGGTGATCAAATAAATAAAAGGAAATTTAGAAGTCAGAGAGTCTTATTATAACTCATGAGAATCGATACAAAATCTTAATGACTACAAGGACACAACCACATTGATCTATGTTAGGTGACTAAGTGTAAATATTGAGTTCATAAAGAAAGGAGGGAGGGGTCCTAAGTTTTTTAGCCTAAAGGATCACCCCGTGCAACATAAATAATACTTCACAACTACCTTAAGGTTGAGGTTGCTCATATTATTCAGGGAGCACAGACTATCATCTCTTGCTACCCAATTACTATGTTAAAGTTGTTTACCTAAATGCACTCTAATTAAATTCTAGGTCGTACCCTATGCGTGCACTACCCATCCCACACCTATTGCCCAGGAGGCTTTGGACCTCTATTTGGGCGGTTCTAGACTCTTCTTAGGATGCTCAAAATGATAAAACCAGCGCACATTCAAAAAACATGTAAGACTACACATAAGTACAATTAAAGGCTCAAGTTAACCTCCCCACATAAACAACAAATGCACGCAGGCAGTTAGGCTGTAGACGATTTCAGATGCATTAGAATCTTTAAGTCCTATAGGCGTAGTTTCTATGTGATTCTGATCTCCAGCATTGTATGGGCAACATTGCAGCTTTAGACTAACGAATTTGCAGATTAAAGGTATTACAAAAATTCAGGCATGACATCTATATGGTTTATGTAACAAGACAGTGAAACGGTCTCAGAATTCCGAATTATCAGTGCTGATTTTATAGACATGTATCTCGAGAAGGTGACAGTATCCTATAGACAGAATTTCTAATAGTTGATAACTATTCTTGATTTTATAACACTTTACTCCTCTAGGCATGTCATCTAGGCGAGGCAGTATAATGAAGATAACAGAAGTAGTTGATTAAAAGATTAGGGCCCAATAGTCATGATATCTAGATAGGCAGTACATTAAAAATAATAGAAGCAATAGACCGATTGATTATTTGGAATCCTATAGGCCAGAATTCTAGGTTGATAAAGCAAAACATGCGTTATTATATCCTATAGGCATGCTGTCTAAGTGTGCATAGTAGTAGACCTGGAAACAAGTATAGCAAATACTCAAACATGCTTTAGACAATTGAGTGAAGTGTGTGTGATTTCCCAGAAGCATGCTTTCTATGAGTGTGTAACAATAGAGCATGTCAAAAATAGCAAACAAAGACCCTATAGGCATGTTTTCTACCCTTTCATGCAAGTATTAGAATACCCCGGCCCCCTTTTTATTAATTCCCAACAATTCATTATACCAATTATTACAGCTCAAATGGAGTAAATACATGCCAAATCATAAATGTAAAACAACCCAGCGATGCATCCGGCCTTCAAATGGCTTTAAAATTCAGGCAGACCAATATCCAGGCGCAGATAGTGTGCTCAGAACCACAGTACCAAGAACCAGATTCAGCAATCCAGGCCCAACAACAAAATAATTCTCTTGCCCATCCATTACCAGTTATAAATAATTAAAGCAATGGCGACTCATGCAAACCCCAAATAATTTGAGATAACTCAAATTCTGAGGTGGAGCAATTGCTCATTTGAACCCTAATACCACAAATAACAAAAGAAGGAAATCTAAACGTCCCAGGGATAGGTCACACACTTGAACATCACATAAGCACACATAAGATGTAGAGAGTATGCATAATACATAGATTGGACATATACAGGGGCTATTAGATTAGCAAAGAAGTTCCAGGTAACAAGTTTCTTGGGATACACATGATTTGATTGCAGAAATCTAGCATACAAGAATCTACAAAACAAAGGAGTTAAGCATGAGAGTTCAAAGCAAGCAGGGTCATGAATTAGTTTCCAGAAGGTTAACAAGAAACAATGACATACTCGAGATACAAGGACCGACAGTGAACTTCACAAGAAAATCCTAACATAAGCATGTGGGGGTAAAGCATAACTAAGATTTGTAAGTCAGTTTGTGACAAGTAGAAAGTATTTATAAGAAAACCTATTATGAAATTAAAGGTCAACAATATTGAAAACCCTGCACAACAGTTAATTAGCAGGAAGGTATCTAATTCTGGGAATGCAAGTCTATAACAAGTTCCATTATACATACCAAGGATAACAATAGGCATGAAACTGAGAAAACTAGCACAAGCAAGCATAGCCTATAGAACAGTGTTGTGGCAACCAAAATGGTAGTAAGACATGCAACTATAGTACAGTGTTGAGGTTTTCAAGTAGCATAGAAATATGCATTCTGAAAGGTTCAGGATTCACATAAGCATGATCATTTTTTAAGAAAGTGAGCAGGTAGGATGTTGTATATATGAGTGACTTAGAATGAAGAGGAAGAATAATTTGGAACAATTTCTGAGAAAATATGAATTACTATCAAGTTTTAACACAAGAATCCAAAAAAAAGTATGAAGATACACTCACACCAGGCATTGATCAGGTTTAAGATTCGAATCAGGCAAACATACAAAGAGCAGGAATAACCTTAGTTAACTACTCATGATTCTAAGATTAGAACCTAAATAGAATTGGGTCATTAAAACTGCAAAAAACATTAAGGAAAACAGGATTGAAAACAAAAGTAGCATAGTAGAAGGATCACAGAAGTTCAAGTAACATTTAAGAGGGCCAGAACTATACTGCACCTAGAAAAGAACAAGTTACCATCTAGAAACTTTGGACTTAGGCAATATCAGAACAGACAGAATTGTAGAAGAAACATCATCGAGACTGACAGTCAGTAGAACATATGATAACCATACAACATTGAAAATTCATAAACAGCAGGGAAACTGAGTCAAACAATAGTGGCACACAAAATTCACATCGGCACTATCACACAGAAGGGAAGTAAGTTAAATTGTAAAGGTAGAGAACACTAAACAGTTGCAAATTTAAACGAGCAAAAGAGTGAGGAACTTAGAATATCAGTAGTGATTCAGTAGCAACAATTGAAGGAGTACAGTGGAACCCCAATTCCCCAGTGCTTCAGAGTTCACAAGAGCCTCGAAAAGGGCTCCGAGCAGTGCTTGCACCAGAGAAGGTCCTTTAATGGTATTGAGGCCTTGGCTTTCAGCTGGCCAAGAATTCAACAGTTTCAGAAAATATTCTAGTGTAACAGAGTAAGTGAATGAGTGAAGGAGGAGAACAGTGAGAGTAATAGCAGTAATTGAGGTTCGTCCAAAGGGGAAATTGGGGAGGGGTTATATAGTGGTAGAAATTGAACAAACAAACATGGCAAACAATCAATCAAGCTCAAATAAAGAAAAAAAATATCGCATGCAATCAATAATAGAATCAATAAAAGAAGAATCAGAATCCAAACCCTAGTTGGAATCGAACTCGGGGCAAATCGTTCAGAAGCCCTAATCATGGTGGAATCAACGGAGATATACCATATACAAAAGAGATTTTTCTCTTCTTCAGTGTATAGAGCCCAATCGCACCCACAACCATAGAATCAAAGCCGAATTTGTGAGAATCAAATTTTCCATAGGTGCAATGGTAACGAAAGTTACCATAAATGAGTAGTAGTAGCAGGAAAGGTAAGTATAACCCACGTATGAACGCATATAAGGAAAGAACAAGAAAGGATATCCATGGTCAGCTAGGGTTTAGCTTGAGACTGGGGAGATGAGAGAATGCAGAGGCGGCTGGGTGGGGGAAATAGTCTCTAAGTTTTGGGGTGAAGGATATAAGGAAATTGAGGATTTTATTTGGGTCGTCGATCATTTGAGATCAATTGCCAAGATTAAAAGAAGGTGGGGCGGGTCTAAAAACGGGTCCTAACCGGTTTAGATGTATGGGTTGTTTGGTTTGACTTTCTGAATGGTGAAATGAATGGGCTAGGTGCCCTGGGCTTGTTTTGGTCCGAAAATTAGCCTTGTATTGGGCTGGAATTAAAATACACAACATTCATAAAAAATAAATTATAAAAAATGACTAATAAATAAATAAAAATATTATTCGTGCAATAAAATGTTTGGAAATAACAGCTTAATATTATAAACATATGAGAAATGCCATTTTAGTATGGGTAATAATAAATACAACTATATATAGAATATAGGCTATTATTGCAAAATTATGCAAAATAGCTTTTGACCACAAATTTAATTATATAAAGTAGGGTAAAATATCATGGGACATATATATGGATGCAAATAATAAATTTCGACAATTAAGTCATCACAGAATAATTTAAAAGGGGTAATTAATACATATTCAGGTGGTTAAAATTCAAGAAAAATCAATTTTAAAGCTTTAAAATTTATAAAAAATTATAGAATACATTTGTATAACTTTTATAAATTAATTAATGATGCGAAATGATATTTTGATAGTATATATACTATTTTAAAAATATGAGGGCAAAATTGGGTATCAACAGTGAATATATCCACATGGACCCCATACAAATAATGACGCCGAATTTTCAATGCAAATACCACCGCTGCAAGTTCTAAGTCATGCGTTGAATAGTTCTTCTCATGATTTTTGAGTTGCTTAGAAGCATAAGTTATCACCATGCCATGTTGCATTAATACACACCCAAGTTCGATTCTTGAAGCATCACAATATACCACAAACCATCTGTACCCTCAGATAGGGTCATAACCAGTGCCGTAGTCAATCTTGATTTCAACTCTTGGAAGCTCTTTTCACAAGCATCTGACCATTGGAACTTAACCGCCTTCTGCGTCAATTTAGTAACCGGAGAGGCAAGAGTAGAGAACTGTCATGCCCCGACCTCGGGGAGCCCGACCGCCGCTCAACCGAGATATTCCGATCAAGCAAGCCTGCACAATGTCGTCTACCCAATTCTCCCATAAATAAAGAGAAGATACATTTCATTAACTATAAGTTCATATGAATAACACCAGTTCATTTCCATTAGATACGTCATTAACAAGTCTCCAAAACAGTGCACTATACATTCGTAGTTGAAGTGGTACATATGATACAATTACAACACTTTCAGTTTAACTTTCCCAAAACTAAATACAACCCCCACTATGTCTATGGAGCCTCTAACGGAACCAAAAGAGTACTACGCAATGCCGAAGCAAAGGCTCCGGCTATGCCTCAAAATGTTATGTACAAAAGACAAGAGATACAGGACCCGAAATGAAGTGGGCTCACCAAGTCAGCTGAGGAGAGGGTCTGTTGCTATCACGGATCAACACCACCTGCTATGGAACCACCTGCATCCATTAAAGATGCAGCGCCCCCAGCAAAAGGGACGTTAGTACATATGGAATTGTACTACCATGTAAAACTACACACCCTCTCAATAGACCGAGTAACAGTAAATGGAGAAGGAAACATGAAATCAATAAGAGATTCAAATAGTATCAAGGTGTCAAGTCAAGGGAAAGGTAATTTCAAGTAATTTTTAATATTTTAAGTTGGGAGATCTTTATCACCGATACACCACCGTGCTTTTAGCATGGAGTCCGATCTCAGCCCGATTGGTTAACCCGTCTCACCACGAGACATCCACTCACAATACCACCATGTGCGCAGCATAGCGTCCGACCTCAGCCCGATCGGCTAAGCCGTCTTACCACAATGCCGTGTGGGTCGACATCACATCACATTTCGCTAGCAATTATCTTATCCCATTTAATTGGAAGCATCTCAACACATCAATCTCATCCCATATAAGGGGAAACAACCTCATCACATTAACACGGGGATTTAACCCTCGATCACTCCTACACCGGCGTGTGTAGTTCGGGGTTAGGTTATTTTGACCTACCCTTCCTTGGTGACTAAACGATACTCCCAAAGCATTTATTATTTAAAAGGATTTACCACTCATTTAATAATCTTTTACATATCATTCATTTCATCGGCACCAATGGCCATAAAGCAATATCATTCTTGGCATGTTGGCCGCACATCATATTTCATGCCCTCTTCTTTCACTTTCAATTATCATCGTGGATAATCAACAACCACACTTTCCAAATTTATACTTTTAAATATACATGTGAGAAAATAAGGGTGATAAGAATATGGAGATTTCTTACACAATTTGGCATAACGGCTTTCATTTGAACTTGACTTGAAGTCACAATATTTCAATACATGACTCACGCTTTGAACACGCCAAAACAACCTAATATCATAAGAATATTTTGACCACATTTTGGACATATATATATATATATATATACATATATATATATATATGTATATATGTATACACCTTTCGACACCAAGCTTATTTGGGATAGCAAGTTTATAGTGAACAACTTGGAACTTACACGAACATCGTGGGATTTAATTCTAAGAGAGAAGTTTATCCAACATACCTCGCCTTGAGCTTTTTAGAAATATAGCAAAATAGAACACAAATTAGGAAGGGGTTCATGGTTCCAGCTCATTTGAGTATTTTATCAAACACTAGGTGGGCATTATGTTTTCTAGCTTCTCCTATGGTGGATTTCCCTCACCCCACAACCCAAGGTCTACCCATTTGGGCTCAACTACCACTCATGATTTTACATGCATGCATGAATATACTCTCATACCCAAGAATTACTTGCCTTATTACCTATTTTTAGTTAAATCTCAAAATTTTGTTTAGGTGTAGAATCTTACCTCTAGGATGAATACCTTGTGACTCTTTCTTGTGAATTCTTCAAGACATGAGCCAAGATTGGTAAACACTTAGCTTAGGGATCCCATCCTCACTTTAGACCATTTTTTTCTCTCTAAAATACCAGTTAGGACCAGCCAAAATAGACCCCAAGTTGTTTTTATTAAAATGAGATCGGGCGAAATTTTTCAAACTTAAACTCTACGAAGTCGGGTCTATGGTCGCAGACCAGACAGCAAAACAGGTGTGCGGCCTGCAAAGGGGACAGCGGAAAAGGGTCCCAAAATTGGGTTGTTTGGGTTGGGTCTGCTGCAGGTCTGCTGTACGCAGACCAGTTCTACGGTCGCATAATGGACCGCAGAACCTCCTTCTGAAGTTTCTCATGTTGGCTTCTGCGACGAATGTGCGGCCCGCGAAACAATTATGCGGACACATAATTGACCGCCAAATACCATCCCAAATTTTCCCAATGCTCTGCTTTAATCTACGGCGGATCTGCAGTCCGCAGATCAGTTCTGCGACCGCAGAATGGACCACAAAAACTCCCTACTCTGCCAAAAATTTTCTTCAACTCATCAACACATATGTCTACCTTGGCACCACGAAACCCCGGGTTTTAGGTGAAGTTTTACGGGGCCTTACATCATAGAACCCCTCCACAAACTTCCTGTAATACCCAGCTAAGCCCAAGAAACTGCGAATCTCGGTTGGAGTTATAGGTCTAGGCCAATTCTTCACCGCTGCAATCTTCTGAGGATCAACCTTAATTCCTACTCTGTAGACGACATGACCCAAGAATGTGACAGATTCAAGCCAAAATTCACACTTCAAAAACTTTGCATATAATTTGTGCTTCGGAACTTCCCTGAGATGATCGGCATGGTCCTCTCCACTTCATGAATATACAAGAATATCGTCAATGAATACTATCACAAAAGAGTCAAGAAAAGGCTTGAAGACTCAATTCATAAAATCCATGAAAGCTGCCGAGGCATTTGTTAGCCTAAAAGACATCACGGGGAACTCAAAGTGCCTATACCGGGACGTAAAAGCTGTTTTTGGAATATCCTGTTCCCTAAACATCAATTGGTGATACCCGGATCTTAAATCAATTTTGGAAAAGTACTTAGCACCTTGCAATTGGTCAAACAGGTCATCTATCTTTGGCAGTGGGTACTTATTCTTGATCATGACCTTGTTGAGCTACTAATAGTCAATACACATTCTCAACGACCCATCCTTCTTCCTTACAAAGAAGAATGGTGTGCCCCAAGGCGACACACTCGGCCGGATGAAACCCTTCTCTAGCAAATCCTTCAATTGTTCCTTTGGCTCGTTCAATTCTGTCGGTGCCATTCTGTAGGGTGGCATAGATATTGGCTGCGTGCCTGGCATCACATCAATCACAAAATTAATCTCCTTGTCTAGTGGGATCCCAGGTAGCTCATCCGGAAAGATGTCCTAAAATTCATTCACAACTGGCACGGACTCAAGTGTAGGTGCCTCAGCATCGTGTCCGTAATCCGGACCAAATGGTAAATACATCCCTTGTTGATCATCATCGCGCCCTTATGGTAAGAAATAAACCCACCCTTTGGCACCACATCATCCCCCTTCCATTCAATAACTGGCTCATTTGGAAATTCAAACCGAACGATTCTGGTTCGGCAATCAAGCTTAGCAAAACATGAATAAAGCCAGTCCATCCCCATTATTACATCAAAATCAACCATTCCCAATTCAATGAGATCGGCCATGGTGTTCCGACCATGCACCGTGACAATACAATCTCTATAAACCCCCGCGGCCATAATAGACTCACCAATTGGAGTAGATACAAAGAATGGCTCATGAAGATGTTACAGTTCTATCCCAAATTCCATAGCAACATAAGGAGTGACATAGGACAAAGTGGATCCAGGATCAAATAAGGGCATATACATCATGAGATTGGACAGTCAATATACCTATGACAACATTTGGAAAAGCCTCTGAACTCTGGAAACCCTTCATATCATAGAAACAGTTGGGTCCTCCAGAATTCTGTGCACCACTCCTAACTGCACCACGCCCTGCGGGTGCTGGAGTGCCTCGAGCTGGAAGAGGTGCTGCAGGTGTAGTAGCTGCAGAACTGGCTGGCTGTGCCATACCCTCGCCCATACCCTGGCGGGACGAACGGCAATCCCTTTGAATGCAGCCTCTCAACCTGCACCTGTAGCATATGGGTAAGTCCATGTAGCAGATCCCTAAGTGCATCGTCCCACACCTAGGGCATGGAGTCCCCCTCTACTGCTGGAATCTACCACTAGGCCGACCCTGCTGGTAAGATCCCCTGCTGCTCTGACTGGGCCTAAAATGGCTCCACTGCCGCTGACTGGGCCCTGATGGTTGTGCACTGACCGAAGACTGAGCAAAGGACTGGGATGACCCTAATGACTCTCCCTTAAATGCTGACCTACTACCACCACTACTAGGTGAACCACCAAAATTTCCCGTGGATCGGGCCTTATTGCTATCCTCTCGCTCCATTCTATTCTTCAATTTGCGGTTCTCTGTGGCTTGAGCAAATGCCACCATCTTCCCGTAGTTCATATCAGAATTGAAGGCAGCAGTAGCGGCCTCATTAATAATCAAGGGGCTGAGGCCCTGCACGAACCGGTGCACTCTAGCCTCCATAGTGGGAAACATGTAAATAGCATACTTGGATAGGCGCTTGAATCTCATATGGTACTCCTACATACTTAGGCTACCTTGCTCAGACTCTCAAACTTGGCGGCATTGGCTGCCTTAGTCTCGGCTGGCAAGAAGTGATCAATGAAGGCATCGGCGAATCACTCCACCTCGCCGGAGGGCTCCCCTCCTCACGGGACTCCTCCTATAGTTCAAACCAAGAATATGCCACCTCTTTTAGGCGGTAGGAAGCCAACTCCACTGCTTCCGTCTCAGTAGCATGCATAACTCGAATAGTCTTGTACATCTCATCAATGAAGTCCTGGGGGTCCTCCTCGGGATTAGTACCTGTGAACACTAGAGGATCTAACTGAAGAAACTTGTTCACCCTGGAACTAGCAAAATCCCCTGGCTGACTGGAAGAAGTAGGCGCAACATTCGATCTCTAGGGCTGAGAAGCCACTATTTGAGCCAATATCTGTATGGCTCCCCTAAGATCTCCCTCAGAAACATCGGGATCGGAAGCTGGGGCTGGAGGTGGAACTGGAATATTAGCTAGAGGAATCGTTGCACCCTAGGTAGGTGTAGGAACTAGAGCAGTCTGAGCAGGAGTAGTAGCATCAGGCAGTGTAGTAGTTAGGAAAATATCATCACCCCTCGGGTGCTCACCCACATCATTAGGTATAGAATTAACTACCATTCCTGGGGTGGCATTGACTCCTTGGCTAGTTCTTGCTTTCTTCCTAGGTGCCATATATTGAAAATTAGAGCAATGCACGAGTTAGAGGAGAAACAGTCTTACAACTAGCTCTATCGCACGATCTAGAACATCAAAGAAGGGTATTATTCCTAAATGCCCAAGTAGCGTCCTTATTATAGATGTGGTCGACAACACAGTGATAAGAAGGACTCTACTAGACACGACCTAGAGACATCCTAGGACACATTAAAACCTTAGGCTCTGATACCAAGTTTGTCACGCCCAACCTCGGGGAGCGCGACCGGCACTCAACCGTGATAACCTGATCGAGCAAGCCTGAACAATACCTTCTACCTTACCTCACTCAAGAATAGAGAAAAGATCTATTTCATTAATTAGACTAGTAGAAGATCATGTGCGCAACACCAATTCATTACCATTAGTTACATTATTTATAAGTTCTTAAAATATATACACTTTCATAGTTTGAAGTGGAACAAGTGGTACAAATACAACATTACTAGTTTGACTTCCCGACACCAACATACAACCCACACTATGTCTACGGAGCCTCTTATAGATACAAAAGAGTACGATGATAGTGTCGGCAACAAGGCCTGACTATACCTCAAAACATAATACACAAGGAACAAAAGATACACGACCCCGAAATGAAGTAGGGCTCACCAAGTCAACGTGGAAGAGGGTGTACCGCTATCACTGATCAAAGCTGCTTGCTGCAGAACCACCTGTATCCATTAAAGATGCAGCGTCCTCGGCAAAAGGGACGTTAGTACATATGGAATAGTACTAGTATGAATAAATAAACACCCTCTCAATAGAACGAGTAATAAATCAAGGAATAATAATCATAGAATCAGCGAAAGCCTCAAACAATACCAAGACATCAAGTTGGCAGCAAGATAAGATTTCAAGTAAATTTTTCATATTTTAGGTTGGGAGATTTGGCACCGATATACCATCGTGACTTTAGCACAGAGTCTGATCACGGCCCGATCGACTAGGCCATCTCAACCACAATCACAGTCACTATCATGCTCTCAATCATTATCTCTATCACAATCTCAAGCACAGTCACCACCATGTGTGCGGCATGGCGTCCGATCTCGACCCGACTGGCTAGGCCGTCTCACCAGAATGTCGTGGGGATCGACATCACCCTTTGCTAGCAATCATCTCATCCCATTTAAGGGAAATAATCTCATCACATAAATCTCATCCCAAACAAGGGGAAAAATCACAATACACACCTATACCGGTACGTGTAGTTTCGGGGTTAGGTCATTTCAACTTACCCCTCCTCGGTGACTAACGGTACTCCCAAATGTTTATTATATAAAGGACTTTAAGCTCATTTCATAGTCTTTTACTCATCTTTTCATTTCATTGGCACTAGTGGCCCCAAATGTAATATCATTCTCGGCAGGTTGGCCGTATTTCATATTTCATGCTCACCCCTTTCATTTTTCAAACATCGGCATAGATCAACAACAAGGAATTTTTAATCAAGGACATTAAGTACACATATAAGCAAATAAGAGTCTTAGGCACATTGGGTTTTCTTCCACAATTTGGCATAATAACTAGCATTTGAGACATAATTGAAGTCATAATATTTTGACACATGGTCACATTTGAATACAATCTCGAAGGATAACACAATATCATAAGAGCATTTGGAATACATTTTAAACATATAACTTTCGACACAAAGTTTATTCAGAATAGTCAAGTTTATAAGAAACAACTCGGAACATGAGACATAAGAGCTTGAGCCAATCATAACTACAACTTACGAGGACATCATGGATTCCATTATACAAGAGGAGTTTAAAAAACATACCTCGCTTTGAGCTTTCTTTAAATTACTACACTGTTCCAGAAATCTTAGCAACTTTGATGTATTTAGAGACATGATAAAATTGAACCGCAATTAGGAAGATATTCATACGTTCAGCTCACTTAAACATTTTATCAAGCACTAGGTGTGCATTATGTTTTCAAGGTCCTCCTATGGTGGATTCCTTCATCCCAAAACCCAAAATCTACCCTTTTAAGCTCAATAACCTTACCACAACTCTGTTAGTACATGAATGCAAAGATAACACCACCATGCCTAAGAATCACACTCCCTATTACCCATCTTCTACCCCAAACTCGAAATTGAAGACTAGGGTATGGAACCTTACCTCTTGGATGAAGATCTTGTGAGTTTTCCATGTGAATTCACCAAGTTTTGAGTAAGGATTGATGAATAATTAGCTTAGGAATCCCCATCTCACTCTAAACCTCTTTCCTCTCTCTAAAATATCAGTTAGGACCAGCCAAATAAACCCCAAGTTGTTTCTCTAAAAATGGATCTGGTGAAAAGTTCCAAAATTTAAACTCTACGAAGCGGGGTCTGCGCTTGCAGACCGGACTGCAAAACAGGTATACGGACCCCAAAGGGGACCACTGAAAGGGTCCAAAAAATTAGGCAGGGCTAGACAAGTCTGCGACGGATCTGTGGTCGCATAATGGACCGCAGAACCTCTTTCCGAAGTTTTCTCGTGTTGGATCTGTGATGGATTGTGCGGCCTGCGAAATGGTTATGCGAACGCATAGTGGACCGTATAATGGTCCTCCATCTTAGCTCAAGTTCTACTTCACTTTACGGCTGATCTGCGGCCCACAAAATTGTTCTGCGGTCACATAGCAGACTGCAGAAATATCATGGTCTACAAAATGATTCCTTCAACTCCCTGACATACTGTACAACCCACAAAGTCCGTACCGCAACCCTCAATCACATTACTCTACCTTGGTGCCATGAAATACTGAGTTTTAGGTGAAATTTTATGGGGCCTTACATACTCCCCCGCTTAAGATCATTCTTCCTCGAATGACGATCAAAATCCGTCATAAGCATCCAATGTGGCTCAAATATTACTTCGTACACCAACCGTTCAAACTTTTTGACTAAATTTCCAAATTTCAATAATTTTTGCTAGAGTTTAACCGATAACCGAGCTTATCCACCTGTCACAGAAACCAAACCTAACAACATTTACATAATCCAACGATGAACATAACATGAAAACAACCCCAACCGCGGCCTCATGAGCAATATATTACCAAAAGGGATCAAACTTAACATCAACTGTAGAAGTGAAACATAATTCATAGAAGGTAAACTCTTAATATTTTCATAGAACACAACTTCATAAATATATAGTTATTCAAACAAATTAGGGTACTTCTTCTTCATTTCTTCCTCGGCCTCCCAAGTGGCCTCTTCGACCTGTTGATTTTGCCATAGCACTTTCATGGAAGCAATTTCTTTATTTCTCAGCTAATTGCCTATCAAGAATGGCAACTGGAATCTCTTTATAAGTCAATTCCTCAATAACCTTAATAGTCTCAACCGGAACAATAAGCTATGGTCTCCAACCACCTTCTTCAACATGGATACGTGAAACACCGGGTGCACTAAAGAGATCTCTGGAGGGAGTTCAAGCTTGTAAGCCACCCGACCAATCCTCTAAATGATTTTGTAAGGTCCGACATACCTCGGACTCAACTTCCCTTTCTTACCAAACCGCATTATGCCCTTCATGGGGAAAACCTTCAAGAATACCCAATAATCCTCTTTGAACTCCAAATCCTTACAATGCACATCCGAATAGGACTTCTAACCACACTGAGCAGTTTTTAACCATTTCGTAATGATCTTAACCTTCTCCATAGCTTGATGCACGAGGTCTAGCCCTATCAACTCTACTTCCCCAATCTCGAACCATCCAATGGGAGATCTACATCTCCTACCATATAAAGCCCCGAATGGTGCCATCTGAATGCTAGCATGATAATTGTTGTTGTAAGAAAATTCTATGAGTGGAAAATGATCATCCCAACTACCCTTGAAGTCAAGAACACAAGTGCGCAGCATATCCTCAAGCGTCTGAGTAGTCCGCTCTGCCTGCCCATCGGTTTGTGGATGAAAGGTTGTATTGAGCTTTATCTGAGTACCCAAACCTTGCTGAAATTTCTTCCAAAAATTAGCAGTGAACTGTGCCCCTCGATCTGAGATAATAGAAACTGGAGTGCCATGCAACCTGACTATTTCCTTGATATACAACTGAGCATACTATTCTGCTATGTCGGTAGCCTTAATAGGTAAGAAGTGGGCTGATTTCGTGAGTCGATCCACAATCACCCAAATAGAGTCGAACTTGCGAAGCGTGCGAGGTAGTCCCACCACAAAGTCCAAATTGATCATCTCCCATTTCTACATCAGAATTTCTATGTTATGTGCCAACCCACCGGGACTGCAAAGGGGACCGCAGAAAGGGTCCCAACAATTGGGCAGGGATGGACAAGTCTCCGACGGATCTGCGGTCCGAAGATCAGTTCTAAGGTCACATAATGGACCGCAGAACCTCCTTCCGAAATTTTCTCATGATGGATCTGTGATGGATTGTGCGGCCCGCAAAATGGTTATGCGACCGCATAATGGTCCTCAAAATTAGCTCAAATATGCTTCACTCTGCGGCTGATCTGCACCCACAAAGTGGTTCTGTAGTCGCATAGCGGAACGCAGAAACGACATGAGGTCTGCAAAATGATTCCTTCAACTCCCCGGCATACTGTACAACCCAAAAAGTTCGTACTGCGGTTCTACAACCGTCAATCACATTACTCTACCTCAGCGCTACGAAACCCTAGGTTTTAGATAAAATTTATGGGGCCTTACACAAGCGCTAATCAAAAGCCAATAAGGCTTGTTGCAACGTGCAGCCTGATCCACATAATAATAATAATAATAATAATAATAATAATAATAATAATAATAATAATAATAATAATAATAATAATAATAATAATAATAATAATAATAATAATAATAATAATGATGATGATGATGATGATGATGATGATGATGATGATGATGATGATGATGATGATAATAACAATAATAATAATAATAGTAATAATAGTAATAATAATAATGATAATAATAATAACAATAATAATAATAAGGGTAATAATAATAATAATAATAATAAAGAAGCCAATATGGCCTGCTGCATCGTGCAACCGATCCAGAATAATACTCTCAACACAGCTCTAAGGCCCACTCAGGCATCAACCTCTCAAATCTCAAGGGCTCACAATCTCATATCAATCAGCCCAACAACTCCACATATGCAAAGCAATGATAACATGTGATGTAACAATGAATGATGAACATAGAATGAGATGTGATATGCAAATAAAGAATCATGACTGAGTGTATAATTATAGTTAAGTCAGATAACCCAAACAACAAAAATAGCCTCATCAAGTCTCAATCAAATAACCACAAAGCCTAAATATGATTCTAGCATGAACCATAGCTCAGTTAATCTAACAAGTTAGAAAACACGGATAAAACAAGACATGATAGCAACATAGTCGAAAAGTCAACGCGGATCATGATTACCTCGGTGCACGCCCACACGCCCATCACCTAGCACATGCGTCACCCCAACACATCACAAATAACATGTTTTCCAGTGATAATTACCGTCTATTCCAAGTTTAGAAATGTCACTTACCTCAAAGCGCGCAACTCAATACTCCAACAAGCCCGTGCCTCACGAAACAGCCTCGGAACGACTCGAATCTAGTCACAAACAACTTAATACCATCAAAATAGCCATAGGAAACAATCTCAAATGATAAAGCTAGAATTAATCAAAATAGAAAAGTCAACCCCGGGCCCGCACCCTGGAACTCGACAAAATTCATAAATTTTGAACACCCATTCAATTACTAATCCAAACATACTAAAATCCAATTTCGTCCATAAATCGACCCCTAAATCACCAAATCTCACTCTCCAACCACATGGTCTAAAATCTCAAATTATACTTTAAATTCACAAAAACTAGGTGTAACAATTAATGGGTAATCAATATCTAACATTGTTTGGTAATCAATATCTAACATCAACAATGATTAAACTTCACTTACCCCTTCAATTGTAGTAAAACTCCTCTCAAAATTCGCCGTTAGCCGAGCTCCACAAGTCCAAAATGACAAAAATGACTCAAACCCTCGTTTTTAAATCTGCCTAGCGATTACCGCACCTGCGGTCCTGCTTCTGCGAAAAGGTGGCCCCATCTGCGATCTTTGGCCTACCAGCAGACCCCTTCTTTTGCAGTCCAAAATGCACTTCTGCGCAAGCGCACCTATGCACTCAAGTTCGCATCTGAGGAAACCATGCCTTCACTCCTCTTTGCTTCTGTATACTTCTGCCCGCATCTACAGGTTCGTAGATGCGGAATGACCCTCGCACTTGCGCTCCCTGCCAACACTAGCCAGCTTCGCATCTGCGCATAGGAGGCCCCTTCTTCGGCCCTGGACCTACGGCCAAAACCTCGCAGGTGCGGTTGCACCAGACTTGAACCCATCAGCATTTCTTCAAAGAGCAAACATGTTTCGTCAACCATCCGATTCAAACCCATGGCCCCATGGGACCCCATCCAAATGTAACAACGGGTCCTATAACATGAGAAAAGCTTACTCGAAGCCTCAAATCACATCTAACGCCCCTTCAAATTCATGAATCGCACCTCAAATTCAAGAATCTTCAAACTTCTAAAACCAATGTCGGACCATATCAAATCAACTCCGAATAACCTCAAATTATGCATACTAGTACCAAATGACAAAACAGACCTATTGCAACTCTCAGAACCAAATTCGAACCCGATATCAACAAAGTCAACTCTCAGTCAAACCTTCAACTTTTCAACTTTCGCCAAAACGCCTCAAGCCAAGCTACGTACCTCCAAATCAATATCCGGACATACGCCTAAGTCCAAAATCACCATATGAAACTATCGAAACCATCAAAACTGTAATTCTAGAGTCGTCTATACAAATGTCAAACTCTGGTCAACTCTTTCAACTGAAGCCTTCAACCTTGGGACTAGGTGTCCCAATTCACTCTGAAACTTCCTTGAAACCAATCCAACCGCCCCGGCAAGTCACATAACCACAAATAAACTTAGAAGAAGTAATAAAAAGGGGAGCGGGACTATAATACACGAAACGACTGGTCGGGTCATTACAATAATAACACCAAACAAAGTAGAAGACATATATCTAGCAGTAACAACAAGGACGACATGTAGATAATCAAAAACAAATAAGGTGAAAGGCATATAGATAATAGTAAACAAAGTAGAAGGCATATAGATAGTAGTAACAAACAAGATAGAAGAGAGAGATATAACGATAGCAAGCAAGGTAGGAGGCATATAGGCAACAGTGATAGACAAGATAGAATGTACATAAGTGGAAGACAAGATACAGTGCACATAAGTGATTATAACAAACAAGACATGATGTACATAAGTAACAACAACAAACCAAATAGGTGGCACAAAAGTAATAGCAGCAAATAAGGTAAGGTGTGCACGAGTAACACTAAAAATCAAGGAAGGATACATATACACATACATACACACATGAGCAGAATATAAACATGTTAGAATGCATATCTATCATCCTCACTTGCATGGAAACACCCTTCGTGCCATGAACTCTCATCCTCACTTGAACGGAACACCCTTTGTGCCATGAATTCTCATCCTCACGTGCACGAAAATACCATTCGTGCCAATAATATTAATGTCAAGAAGCACAAAAACATTCTTCTTGCAAAATAATAATAATATCAAGAAGCACGAAAACACCCTTTATGCATAAATCACTCTTTCCCACAAGCACGAAAACACCCTTCGTGCAATCCTATAACGACCCGATCAGTCGTTTTGAGCTCTAGTGTTCCGCTCAGTGGTTTGAGACTTTGAGTAGTATTATGACTTGCGTTTATGGTCAGTTTTAGTTTTTGAGTGGTTCTAGATTGATTTGGAAGAATAACTCTCGATTTGGAAACTTTAAGTTGGAAGAGTTGACCAAGGTTTGACTTTTGGGTAAACGGACTCGGAGTCGAGTTTTTATGGTTCTGATAGGTTCGTGTGATGATTTTACAGTTGTACGTATGTTTGGATTAGATTTTGGAGGTTCTAGAAGGATTCGACACTATTTCTAGAAATTAGATAATTTGAAGAACTTAAGAGTTCATAAGTTTGACCAAGAGTTGACTTTGATGATATTAGACACCAACTGGTATTCCGAGACTTGGATAGGTCTATATAGTTGAATTGAACTTGTGCGAAAAATTTGGAAGTAATCGAAAGTGTTTAAGTGTGATTTGGACACTCTTCTGAAAGAATAACGATTTAACAACTTAAGAGAAATTCTATTCGGTTTGAGCCTCGATTCTTTGTTGTGATGTTCCCGTGGGTGTTTTGAGGCGTAATATAAGTTCGGATAATGCATTGTACTAGTTTATAAAATTGGATGGGGTCCCGAGGGGCTCGTGTGTGTTTTGGGTCATTGGTTGAGAAACTAGTTAAGTTAAGGATTTGGAGTTTGACCACGGTCAATATCGGGTCAGGAAGACCTCTTTTCGGTGTTTTGATTATGCGAGCAGGTTCATAGCATATTTTATGATTGAAATGCATATGTAGTTTGTGTCCGGGGAGTCCCGAATGAGTTATGGGTGCTAAAACGAAGACTCTTTTGTTGCTGATTTTCTGGTGTAAAATAATTACGAAAATGTCATTTTTGTCCCTTATATTTTCATACTTCCTTTAAAACTTCAAAACATCATATCTCCCTCATTTTAAGGCCGAATTGAGTGATTCAAAAGGTTATCTTTGGTGTAATCTTGCAAGGATTATGTTGGGCTTATCAAATGTGAGTTACAGAGTTATCTAGGATCTGATTCGAGCTATAAAAACTGCTGCATTCTTTTTACCCGTTCCGAAATTTAGTCACTTTTTCTCACAAGGTTTTGGAGCTCGGATTTGGGCGATTTTGCGATTTTCACCAAATGGATTCGTGTAAGTATTTCATACTCGGTTTGATTTATATTCCATGATTCCATCTTCGATTTTACCATTTGATTGATGATTTTAGAAAAGAAATTAGGGGGTTTTGTCTAAATTTTTATAAAGTGAATATTTGAGATTTGAACATCGATTCGGAGTCGGATTTAAGTAAAATTAATATGGTTGGACTCGTAGTTGAATGGGTTGTCAGAATTTGTATGTTTTGTCGGTTCCAAGGTGCAGGCCCGGGTTTGACTTTTTGGTTGACTTTGGGCTTTTGATTAAATATTCAACCTTTATCAATAGGGTTTGTTTTCTTTGGCACTATTTGATGTTTTTGAGTTGCTTTTGGCTAGCTTCAAGCCGTTCGGAGGTTGATTTGCACAGGATGGCATTTCTTGAGTGTTGTTTGGCTTTCTCAATATTTGATTTGGCTTGTTTGAGGTAAGTAATATTTCTAAACATGGAACTAAGGGTAATTATCCCTGGGAACCATGTTATTGTGATGTTTTGAGGTGACGCACATGCTAGGTGATGGGCGTGTGGGCGTGCACCGGGGTAATCATAACTCAAATTGACTTTTAGACTATTATCAGATTTGTTCTGCTATCACATCCTATTATATCCGTGCTTTTCCCTACTTGTTTGATTATTTAAGCTGTGATTCATGTTAAAAATCATGTTTAGGCTATGTGCTTATTCAATTGAGACCAAATGAGGCTATTTCTGTTGTTTTGAGTTATCTGATTTAACTATAATTATACACTCAGTCATAGTTTTTCATTTGCATATCATATCTCAGTCTCTGTTCATCATTCATCGCCACATCACATGTTATCATTGTTTTTCCATATGTGGAGTTGTTGGGCTGAGTGGTATGAGATTGTGAGCCCTTGAGAATTGAGAGGTTGATCACTGAGATGGGCCATAGAGCCAAGTTGAAAGTGTTGTTGTGGATCGGGCTGCATGTTGCAGCAGGCCATACTGGCTTTATCATTATCATTATTATTATTATTATTATTATTATTATTATTATTATTATTATTATTATTATTATTATTATTATTAATATTATTATTATTATTATTATTATTTTTAGTATTAGTATTAGTATTATTATTATTATTATTATTATTATTATTATTATTATTGTGGATCAGGTTGCACGCCGCAGCAGGCCTTATTGACTTTATTATTATTGTGGATCGGGCTGCACGTCGCAGCAGGCCTTATAGGCTTTTGATTAGCGGTTGGGCAGGATCCTCCCCTCTGGAGTCTGACATGCCAATAGCGAGCAAAGGCACAGTGATATATATACACGTGCTTTGGTGAGGGTTTATGAGCCAAGAACCCGTACAGTGCTGAGTGATTGTGTGTATATGAAGTGGACATTTGAGACAAATGGCTTGAGCATGTTGAGGGTAAGAGTACTTGGGATATCACGGTAAAATCATTCATTTGACATGCAGACTTAGCATGTAGGTATAGAGATGCATTTTTCCTCATGCTAGACGGTACTGTTAACATTCATGATTTGACATGCACATTTGACATGTAAGCATAGACATGTATATTCCTCATGCTAGATGGTATATGGCAATTGATGGCTTGACATGTATATTGACATGTAGGCATAGAGACATACTTTTCTCATGCTAATTGGTATATAGTGATTCTTATCTGGTGTTATGAATTGGAAATACAGTTCTATTGATAAACTCATGTTTAGTTGATTTTTAGTTGTAATATCTGGACTTGACTGTTATACCTGGAAAGCATGTCTACTTTTCCATAACTATGAATGAGCTGAGCATAATATCTTTTGAGCAATTACTTTTACTGCCTTTCTTATATTATTGAGCCGAGCTCGTACTGCTTTCAACCTAAGGTTAGGTTTGTTACTTATTGAGTACATGGCGTCGGTTGTACTCATACTACACTTGTGCACCTTGCGTACAGATGCTGGAGCTGATGTTGTTGCGTATGGCGGAAGCTGGCATTGAAGATGTACCTGCATTCCGGTTATAGCTACCTCTTGTTCTTGGTAGCTTTAGATTTATAAATCTGCTTATGTATATTTCGAACAGATGAGGTATTTATTCTTACCATCTTTGCAAATATAAGTCTTAGAAGCTCATAATTTGTACTACCAATCCTTGAGATTTTGTATAGAAAGCTTAGTTATTTCATTTATTGATTCCTAATATCCAATTTGAGTTGTGTTGTTCTACCATTTGGCTTACCTAGCGGGTTGGGTTAGGTGCCATCACGACTAGCAAGATTTTGGGTCGTGAAAAATCCACTCATCCTCACCAAGCATATATAAAATAATACCAAGCGAGGTGGGAATCATAAATAACATCAAGAAGAGTGATTAAGCATAGTACACCACGTAAGAGATAATCACAGGTTTTACACCAATAGGCGAGCCAACATTTCAAGAATCATAATGTTCAAGTATCTCAACAAAACATAAACATGATCTTTAGCATGAATGTGATAACTCAAAAATCACGAGAATAACGGATGGAGAAATGTGTTCATGATACGAAGTATGACCTCAGCTAAATTGAGTATATTAACAATCTTAAGAACAGTCCATCATGTTAAATTAGGATGTCATAAACTAAAATATAATCTCTAACATGGTTAATTGTGCTCATATTATCATAGGAATCAAGTAAAGCATAAGTCAGAAAGATTACAAAGTTCAACAAGGCACAAAGAAGCATACAATCTACCTGGAGCAGGGATAACCTTGGCACAAGCATATACGCTTGTCACCTCGCATATACATCACCTATCATGTAGCAAAGAATATCATTTATTAGGAAAAAAAATTCTCAACAAAGTTAGGCAAGACACTTACCTCATAAATAAGTTCAACAATCCAATACCGTTTCTCTTAGAAATACCCCTCAAAAAGATCAAAACCTAGTAAAAAAAAACATCCTCAATCAATAAAGGTTCATTCTTTGGAGAAATCCTAAAAGTCAATAAAAAGTCAAACCGGGCGTACTTGGTAAAAACCCGAGACCGATACCAAATTTCGGTGACTTATTCCTCCACGAATCCAAATATATGATTAGATTCCAAATTCAAGTCCAAATTAGTTTTCAAAATCTTAAAATAGTTTTTTATCTTTCAAGTCAAAACCCTTTTTTCTTCTTCAAGATCCCTTGATTTAGAGCAACAATCAATTATATATTCATGCTATAATCATATATTTGAGTGAGTATCACTTATCCCATCATCTTAGGAAAAAATCTTTTCAAATCGCCTTAATCCAAGCTCCCTAGCTCTCAAAATGTTATAATGAAGTCCAACGAAATGGGGTTTTATAGCAAAAAGCTGAAATTTTAGCTTCAGATGTAGGATGCTGTCATGATGCAAAATCCCACCTAATCGTGATGGAAGCTAAACCAAACATGCTAGGTAAGACAAATAATGAAAAATACAAATCCACTGAAGGATCATCAATAACAATGAATAAAATAGCTGAATTCCATACAACATCCCAAGGATTAGTAGTACAAGTCATGAGCCGCTAAAATTTTTGGATTACAAAGCTGGTATGAAAATAAATAAAACATCTGTTTGGAATATAAATGAACAGAAGTACAAATTCTAAAATACAAACAACAAATAATAGCTTATATCCTGAAAGCAAGTACATCATCAATGCTAGCCTCTGTCATTTACAACAGTTCAGCTCTAAGATCTGCACGCAAGGTGTAGAAGCATAGTATGAGTACAACCGACCCCACGTACTCAGTAAATATCCTAACTAACTTCGTGAAGTAGTGACGAGGTCTGTAGTCAAGGATACTCACTTTACATAACATGTACAGCTCAATAACATATACATGCACCCAACAGCACTATCAAATTTAAGCATGAAATACAGGTACAACCAATCAGCAAACATAGAGAAGGAGTGCGCAAGTTTCTTAGCAGTTCAACATATAAAGAAGATACACATTGATATCAGATAACAAGTCAATAATTGCATATATAGAAGATATGCACAGGTACTGTTCAAGTTTAATAGTTCAGCATATAGAGATATGCGTATAATATCATTAAATCATCAAAACTTTCATATAGAGAATACATGCTTAAAATATCAAATAATCCTTCTACTGTTGCATACAGAGAAGATATGCATGATTAAACAAGTCAAATTACACGAATCCACATATAGGAGAGATATCTACCCCGAATTATTTCATCAAGTAAAGCAGCATATAGAGAAGATATGTGTAAAAGGCATGTATAAATTCTGGAGCTAGTATAAATAGAAGATACGCATTAAAAATCATGTATATATCCAAGGAGTTTCTATATAGAGAAGATACACAAAATCCAACCACTGGCCAGTTTTTCATAATCTGCGTGTACGTCATCAAGGACAAACGTGAGAGGATGACCCTAGGGAGATGGATCTTTATCCACATACTGCACGGACAACTCATGTGCTTAATCACCGCACGGATAACTCACGTTCCATAATCATAACAACCACACGGACAACTCACATGCCATAATCCCAGCAATCACATGGATAACTTACGTGCTAATAATCCAGTCCATCACACAAAAGCATATACAAGAATACATGTATATAATCAACGAATATCAAATCACGTACTCGTGGACTGATGAATAACATATTAATGTGCAGGTATGTAAAAGTGTAAAACAACAGCTCCGGTTAGGTAGGTATACCATACAACAACGAATATCATGTTCAAACAGAGAACCAACAGCTACACATAATCGCTAGCATGATTCACGGAGTTCACGAAGTTCACGGAGTTCACGTAATCATACAAACCTATAAAGCATGATAGCAAGAAGCACGATATCCAAATCAAGGCATAGTACAACCTAAAGACTACTCCGGTCATGAATCATACATAGCACCAATATAAACGCTCGTCACCTCGCATATACGTCGCTTCTCACACATTTCAATTAGGGAAACCAAGTCATATCCTATAACCCTCAACAAGATTAGGCAAGATACTTACCTCATCTGGTCTAGCCTTCAACCTCAAATCATGTAAAAACCTCGTTCTATCCCTCCAATCATGCAAATCCGAGCCAATCATCAATCAAGGAAGTTAAACAATGATATAGGAAGCAATACCAATCCATAAAGCTTTGATCTTTGAAGAATTTACCAGAAGTCAACAAAAGCTAACATGGACCCGCATGCCTGAAATTCTGAACCAATACCAAATCTCAATAACCCATAATCCGCCGAGTCCAATTATGTGATTAAATTCCAAAACCGAATCCAAATCGGTACTCAAAACTCCAAAAATATACTCTCTTAAAGTGTAAGGCAAAACCTCCAAATTTTCCCTTCAAAATTCCATAAATAAAGTGTATAATCCCATGCAAAATTAAGACATATAATCAAATCCAAGTAGAAATTACTTACATATAAAATAGTAGTGAAAATCCCTTCCAAAATCGCCTCTTACCGAGCTTCAAAATTCAAAATAATGAGAAACGAGTAAAACCCTCGAAATATAACATCTGCCAAGTCTATCGCATCTGCGACCAAATGTGCCACATTTGCGGAAGTCACTTCTGCAAAGCTACCTCATCACCGGCCTACCTTCGCACTTGTGATATACATGCCGCATCTGCGGCTCCGCAGGTGAGACCCCTCTTTCGCATGCGCGCCTTCGCATTTGCGATTCCCATAGTCGATTATGCGACCACTACTTAGCCAAGCGTTCCTTGCAATTATGAAAATAATGACTGCAAGTGCGCCTCTCACACCTGCACACCCAAGTCTCGTAGGTGCAATGATCTAGACATCAGAAAAACTCTCAACATACCAAAGTGTTCCGAAACCACCCCAGATCAAACTCGAGCCCCTCAGGACCCCGTCCAATCATACCAACAAGTCCAAATATTATCCAAACTTAACCAAAGGATCAAAACATCATAAATAAAATCAAAATAAAAAATTAAAGATCAAAATCATTCTCTCAACTTTCAAACCTTCAAACTTCGTCGAACGCGTCCGGATCACACTTAGACATTCCGGATCACAACCAAACTTTGTACACAAATTTAAGTCAATTAAATAAACATACCCAGGGTCTCAAAACTATAATAGGAGTTCGATAGCAAGGAAGTCAACTTCCGGCCAAACCTATAAACTCTCTAATTCCTCCAATTGCCAACTTTCGACAAATAGAGACAAACCTTCTAGAAACATCCAAATTTAAATTCGAGCATACGCCAAGTCCTAAATAACCAAACAATCGCGATTCCGAGGTCGTTTACTCAAAATTCAAATCTTGGTCAACTCTTCCAAATTAAAGCTTCCAAGTTGAGAATCACCCTATCAAATCAGTCCCAAACTACTCGAAAATCAAAACCAACCATGCACGCAAGTCATAATGCACCATATAAAGTCACTTGAAGTCTCACATCACAGAAGCTGTGGGATGTAAAAATACATCGGTAGGGGAGCGTTCCGCCTTAGAGAGAAGCCTCTGCGCGAGCGGTGGTGGATGAAGCAAAAGCGAGAATGTCGGCTTGAGTAACGCAAACATTTGTGAGAATCCAATGCCCCAAAAACCTAAGGGTTCTCTATGATATGTATAAGATCCATCTGCATAGATATCATCATCTACATCCAGAAAGTTGTATGCTTTGTCTTGCTTTTACTGTTATATTAGGAGTTACTGTCTAGTGGCTCATTGTTGAATAATAAAATGGATTTACCTAGGAATTCTAGGAGAAAATGCAATGAATTGTTTCAAGACCGACTCGAATTGCTTTTTCCTTTTATTGAATTTATCCCACCAAAACAAAATTCACTTGATAATTATCGAGTTATCAGAGAGGAAAAAGAAGACCCGAAATTTTGTGAACAATGCGGGGTCGAATTTGTTGATTCTCAGATACGAAATGGGCTATATCAAACTCGCATGCCCAATAACCCATGTGTGACCTAGCCCATTCCCATTTTGGGCGGAACAGATCTACTAATTCTTTGATTTCAGTTAGTAAGAGGGATCTTGAACTAAGAAATAGACCATAGGAATAGGCGAATATACAAGATTATACTGACCAGCACATATGATTCGATTAAGGTCTAAATAATCAGGAATCCTATCTTCTTTTTTACCAGAAAAATTCAAACTAAATAATTTCTACCTCGCCTGATCTATGGAATATAATGAAATAAAGCCACTTTGAGGTTCCCTCTAAAATTAG
>MCJB01003302.1:177148-207148 GCA_002018475.1 Nicotiana obtusifolia | reverse complement strand
ATGCTCTAACGCCCACACCGGATATGGACTGAACTGTCTCACGATGTTCTGAACCTAGCTCACGTACCACTTTCAATCTAGTAATTCAAACTATAAGATATAAGAGTAATTCAGATTGATCAGAATAAATAGATATAGCAAATAAATGGAATAGGATGCTATGTCAATAAAATTGTTGGAGTTATCTTATCATTTCTATCTAGTCCCAATAGGCTTGATGTTAAGAAAGAATCTCTTGCAGGAAGGTTGGCAAGAGATTTCTTGTAAAAACACTAGCCCTGCTGGTCAAACCTTGATCAATGAACCTACAAAATCCTTCAAATTGTATCTGATGAAATCCAGGTATTGTAGATATTCCCTCATTTCTATCCCCGAGCATTTTTAATTTCCCATTAATCCAAAAATACCACTTTATTACTTGTGTCTACTATTTAGGCAGAATACCCTAACCCATTCTTACAAAGAAACTAAAAGAAGCCACAAAAACAGAAGAAAGGGTGGAGAATGAGGAAGAAAGAGATGTAGAATGGTATAGGGCCCCCTATTTTATCTCCCTTAAAGTCCTTTATGGATTTCGAGTTGGGAATAGAGTAGTGGCTTATTCGGCTCTATATCACAATTCATTCTCGGGAATAGTTGTTCACCAAGTTACTTCGAGCTTGGAACGAGCATGAAGAGATTAACGATACTTCTTTATCTTTTGAGTTAATTTGCCGGATCGGTCGCTCAAATCTTTGGTCTTTATTCGGACCCGATAAAAGAAATGAAAACGAAAAAAAAGAGATGATAGAGAATCCATTGAGAATAAAATAATAAGATAAATAACTTACTTCAAAAATTCCAGCAGATGAAGCATCTACCTTATCCTCCACATCTGATGCATTTTTCTGCAACTTTTTCAGTTCCAAACCACACTCCAAACATCCTGAAACTCACCGGAGCCCCCCGAGACCTCGTCCGAACATTCCAACATGTCCAAATACCTTATCCAAACTTATCCAACTGCTCAAAATACCACAAATAACATCAAAATCAAGAATCGAAGATCAAAATCTATCTCTTAGCTTCCAAACTCTCCAACTTTGCCAAACACATTCGAATCACACTTTGACATTTCGGATTACAACCAAACATCACATACAAGTTTAATTCATCTACATGAATGTATCCACAGTCTCAAAACACTAATCTAAGTTCAATCATCAACGTTAACTCTTAGTCAAACTTATGAACTCTTAAGTTCTCCAAATTGCCATCTATCGACAAATGGTGTCGAATTCTTCTAGGAACCTTCAAAACCAAATCCACACATATGTACAAGTCCAAAATCATCATACGTCCTATTAGAACCATAAATGCTTTATTCTCAATCCATTAACCAAATGTCAAACCTTGGTGAATTCTTCCAACTTAAACTTTCCATTTAGGAACTAAGTATTTTAAATAACTTCCAAAGGTCTTGTGGGACCAAAATCACTCATACCTACAAGTCATAAAATATCAAATGGACCTCCGAGAATCTCATATCACGGAACGAGATGCTAGAACTCAAAACGACCTATCGAGTCGTTACACCAATGGGTCAACCTATGACCCAAGTATATGGCTGTTAAAAATTAAACCGTAACTGTTAACCAAATCAAAAAACTACTTATTGGCTTATTGATATCGGGTTATCCGGGTAATTTTTGGTGAACGGATTGAGATTTTGTAATTAAAGGCTTAACGATTTGGGGGCGGATACTCAATTTCCTTATCGGATAAACCTTTAACCCGTTAAGAATTTTTATATTTATACTTTTACCCTTATGTATATAAAGTAATTTTTGAAACCCTAAGGTACTGTTGGCAACTTCAAGGTACTCTTTCTTGAATTCCCAACTATTGTTTCCCCTTTCTTTTGCAGTCAAAACATGTTATGTTTACAGTATATTGAAAAGCATATACCCAAAATGTAACGACTTGACAAGTCGTGTTGAGCATTTGCACTCCATTCGGTGGTATAAGGTCTTGAGAAGCTTCGTATTATGTATTGTGACTTGCGTGTGTGGCCGGGTTTAGTTTTCGGATGATTCGAGATCGTTTAGAAAATGGGTTCTTGTTTTAGAATCTTAAGTGGCATGAGTTGACCGGAGTTTGAATTTTGTGTAGACAACTCTAGAAACAATAGCTTCGTAGGGTGATTTTGTACTTAGAAATCTATCCATATTTGGATTTGAAGGTCCTTAGATTGATTTGATACATTTTGGCGAAAGTTAAAAAGTTGAAGGTTTGGAAGGTTGAGAGGTTTGATCAGGAGTTGACTTTGTTGATATTGGGTTTAGATTGCGATTTTGAGAGTTGGTATAGCTCTGTTATGTCATTTGGAACTTTCATGCAATATTTGAAGTCATTCCGGGTTGATTTGATATGATTCGCGCGAGCTGCAGAAGTTGAAAGTTTATTATTTTATTAAGCTTGAATTGAGGTACGATTCGTAGTTTTGATGTTGTTTGATGTGATTTGAGGCCCCGAGCAGGTCCGTGTTATGTTATGGGACTTGTTAGTATGCTCATATAGGGTCCGGGGGGCCTGGGGTGTGTTTCGGATGGGCTACGAGCCATTTCTCCATGTTTGGGACTGCTGATTGATGGTGTCTGATGTCCTTATTCGCGATCGCGAAGTGTCAATTGCGATTGCGTAGGCTGTTTGGTGGCTGACCATATTACCTTCTTCGCGTTCGCAGTGAATGGTCCGCAATTGCGTGCTTGTGACTGTTGCTTCATCGCCTCGCATAGTGGGCGACCATGCTCGGAAGGCCAAGTTCTTGTTCATCACGTGCTTCCTTTCGCGATCGCATAATCTAGGGTTTTATGTGCATCGTGTTCGCACCCTTTCGCGTAGTGCTTTTGTGGGGGAAGTGTTGTTTCTTCTTCGCTATCGCGAGTGTTGTTCCGCAATCGCGATTTGTAAATCACTGGGCAGAATATAAGTGCTCTATTTCGAGGGTTATGATATTTTTATCACTTTTTGAGTCAGAGGCTCGATTTTGGTCGATTTTGTAGGGGATTTTCACGTATTGGATTGGGGTAAGTGTTCTTTACCCGTATTTAATTATATTTCATGATTCCATTTTTGTTTATAACATTAAATTAGAGATCTGAATTGGAGAAATCGGGAGTGTAAAACTTTCTAAAATGTAAAATAAGGATTTGAAGGCCGATTGGATGTCCGAATTGAACAATTTTGGTATGGTTGGACTCGTATCAAAGTGTTTGGATTTTGTGAATTTTGTCGAGTTCCGAGGTACAAGCTCGGGGTTTACTTGTTGGGTTGACTTTTTAGTTTTCATTAAAGATCGAAGTTTTATTATCCGAAAATATTTCCTATGGCTTTTATTTATGATAATAAGTTATTTTGGCTAGATTCAAGCCGTCCGGAGATTACTTCACACGAGAAGGTCATTTTAGAGTTTTGATTTAGCCTCTTTGATATAAGTATCTTGCCTAACATTGTATAGGGGAACTACCCCTTAGGATTTGAGTAGTTTGTGCTATGTATTATGTGAAAGCCGTATACATGAGGTGACGAGTGCGTATTATGGCTTATATGTGGAAATTGACCGGTTTAGATTCTTAGGCTTCTTTCATATATTTGTTTGAAATTGTTAGCACATATTATATCTTTTATTTGTCATGGTTACTCTCACATGCCTTATTTGAGGTTGGTAGCATATGTCATATCCTTTACTTGTCAAGATTACTATTATATGCTTTATTTGAAGATTTTACCTCTTTTATCATTATGTGACTTCCTTTATTGTAGAGTTATTCTTAATTGAAATTGTTTATGCATAATATCCTTTTGTTGTCGGGTTATTCTCATACACTTAGACGTAGTTTCTAGTTAACACCATCTCTTCAATTGTTGGCTTATTTCATACCCTAGAATCCGAAGTTTGCCATTTCATGGAAATTCCTTCATTAACGAGTTTACCTTTAAACAATTGATTGAATTTGAAGTTATTGAAAGTCATTAATCTATTTTAATTGAAGTTTGTGTTTAAAGGGGGTGTTGTTCATTTTTGAGTTACTTTCCCGTTCATTTCGTTGTTATTGAGATTCTATACACATTATGTTTGAGTCGTAGGCTATTTGTTGTAGAAATATTGATATTATTGATTCTTTTGGAAAGGTTGTGGCCTATGAGCACTTGTGGTATGAGTATATATGTCATGTTGTTGTGATGTTACCACATGTGAATTGTTGTGTGGATTGGTTGTTGTTATGCGGAGCATAAGGGTGGCATCTCACTATTGTTGATTGTGTGGAGTGATATGGGTGACTATTGTGTTATTTTCCGGGTGAAGTGATAAGGGTGGCTATTATGTGTAGTGATATGGGTGGCTACCAGAGTGATAAGGGTGGCTAATGATATTGTAAGGGCGGAGTGATACGGTGGCTATCAGAGAGATAAAGGTGGAAAATGTCAGGGATGATGCGTGATGGCCTGAGGGCATTATGTTGATGATATTCGTGTGATGGTAAGATTTTACTTGTGTATGTCTTGCACCTTCCGTGACTTGTTGTGTTGCTTTCAATGAGCTACTCGATGTCTTTGATGTTACTTGTTGACTTGGGCTATAATAGTACATTCGCACAAGCATACGTCATAGCATGCCACTTATACTAGTTTAGGAGTATGAAACTTGACATTTATTGATCATGCCCATGTATTATTTTATTATCTATTTTCATGATCGATCTTGTGCTTGTGACCATACCGGACGGATTGTGATATTGAGCTTGTGACCATGCCGGGAGAATTATGATATTGAGCCAGTGACCATGCCGGGCGTATTGTGATAGTGAGCATGTGACCACGCCGGGCGGATTGTGATTGTGAGCCTGTGATCATGCCGGGCGGATTTAGATATTAGCACGTGAGTTGTCCGTGTGGTTGTGATTAGAAATATGGGCACAAGGTGCCGTGAGCATATGATTCATGATTTTAGACTCGCGACTTGGGATTATAAGATGAGGTATCTTGGAGTAATTTCGTTGTGAGACTTGTGTTAGAACGGTTTGACTAATTGGTTATTACTTGTTTTCCTTATTTTGTTTCAATGGTACTTTAAGGGTGTTCTTATTACTTCACTATTTATATCACGTGTTGATTCTTGTTTCCATTTACTGATTCCTACTTTCAGTATAAGCTTTTTACTTCCGTACTACATAGGTTATTTTGAATAGTAGGTGTCTTGACTTGTACCTCGTCACCGAGGTTAGTCTAGTTACTTACTAAGTACCGACCGTGGTGTACTCATACTACACTTCTGCACATTTTTGTAGAGATCCAGGTGTTTGAGATATCGAACTAAGGCAGAGTTAGCTTATTAATTGTGAGGATTCAAGGTAGAGCTACTTGGTCATTGCAGTCCCTTGGAGTCCTTCCTTTTCATTATTCTGTCAGCTTGTTATTCGAATAGTATTGTATTTCGATCTTTGAAATATTTCCATGTATTCAGTTAGAATTGAATCCATGTCCCGTTTGGGGGATAGGCACTGGAGGTGCCTGTTATTACCCCCGGACTTCAGGAGATTGTAGCGCAGTTCCTGAGCATGATTGGTACATAGGCTCAGGCGGGATTGATCTCCGTTGCACCCGCTACTTGACAGATTGGGGGAGGAGCTCAGATCCTACTACCCGTACTCTAGAGCAGCGGGCTCACATTGGTCAGGTTTTGGGTCTGGTGCCAGTACAGCTTGTTATTCCGGTTTATCTTGAGGTCAGGCCGGGGGCATCAGAGGAGGAACAGAAGAGGCTTGAGAGGTTTAAGAAGTATGGTCCACCTACTTTTAGTGGCACAGCTACCAAGGATACACAGGGTTTTCTTGAGAGGTTCAACGTATTCTACGCAACATGGGTATTGTGGAGGTGAGCGGAGTTGCTTTTACTACATTTTAGTTGTCAGGGGAAGCGTATCGGTGGTGGAGGGTTTATGAGGAGGGTATCTGATGCAACACCACTCACTTGGACAAAAATTTTAGAGATGTTCTTGAGGGAGTCCGTTCCTACACTCTCCGGGAAGCGTCGCGCACAGAGTTCGAGCAGCTGCATCAGGGAACCAGGATGCTGTCAGAGTATGCCATCCGGTTTAGTGAGCTATCCAGTCATGCACCTACTTTGGTTCCTATAGTTAGAGAGCGAGTCTGCAGATTTATCGAGGGGCTCAGTTATGGTCTTGATTCAGCATGGCTCGGGAGTTGGAGACCGATACTTTATTTTAGCTGGTTTTGGAAATTGCCAGGAGGTTAGAGCATATTCGCGGTGAGGAGAGGGAGGATAAGGAGGCTAAGTGGTCTCGAGGGTTCTGTAGGATTCAGTGGATTCTACTCTTCAGCAATGACCCATCATGGCGGAGGCTCGGGCTGTCGGCCAGTCCAGTCCGCACTTCAGACTACTCGTGGTGCTCTAGTTAGTCAGGAACCTCAGGGTACTCTTATGGGGAAATCATCTTTTAGTGCACCACCGGCACGAGGTTCTTACATCGTTATTCTAATTATCCAGCATAAACTCAGTACGAGCAGCCACACCCGCATAGGGGTTATTATGAGTATGGCGATACAAGGAATATCATGAGAGACTGTCCCAGACTCGAGAGAGGGGGATTTCGTTAGATCATTCAGGCTATGAGCCCCATTCCAATTGCTACTCCACCTGTACAGCCAGCTAGGGGTGGAGGACAGGCAGGTAGAGGGCGTAGAGGGGGAGGCCCAGCCCATTGATATGCTTTCCATGGTAGGGCTGAGGACGTTGCACTAGTGGGTGTTGTTACAGGTATGGTTTTGATTTGTCATAGATGAGCATCACTGTTATATGGGTGAGTTTCGTGATTCTTGTACTCTACTTATGTGTTTACCTCTGTTGAGAGGTTCTATAGTGATAGCCCGTGTCTATCGTCTTGGGTTGTTCATTATAGGGAGCTATAAGACTAGAATGAACCTTTTGTTACTCATTACGGTAGGTTTTGATGTGTTTTCTGGATGGTTTGGTTATGATTTGTGATTTAGGTGCTCTACCGGTATGGGAAGTTCGTTATGTGTTGTGATTTTATTTCACGGAATTGAGTTACGGTTGATGTGATATGTATCCTACTTGTGATTCAAAGTTGAGGATGGGATCCTTGCATTTTTTGTGTGGTTTAATATGTTTGGACCGGGCTACGTGTCGCGATGGAGTTATATTATGATGAGATCCTTGTGATTATTTCATATGTTTTGATTCCCCCTTGTAGAATGGATTCGTAGCATGGTACTGATAGGGAGTTGTGCCTGTCGGACTTGTTTGATAGTTCTCTCATGTGTTTGTCCTTCCATATTCAGTCATATTCACATTGTGCTTATTGGTTTTAGCTTGCGAGGTATGTGACGAGGTGGCATTGGGTGTGACTTATTGATTTAGGTGAGTGTTTATGAGATCTTCATGTTTCTTTCATCGTTGTCAGCATTGTGAGGGTTTGGAATAAGGTTCTAGTCGATATAAGGTTGTTTACCAGTACCGGGTTTGGTAATGGATAGTTATAGCAGTCAGAGATGTTGTTATGGGCATATGGGTGATGTATTACGTTGGTTAGTCATACCTTGTGGGTGTATGCATGAACCGTTTCAGCTGGTTGAGGTTGATATAGTGTGTTCATGTGGGAATCGGGACATTGGGAAATGATAGGATGGTGAAAAATTTGGTTCAAAGGCTTATCAATGTGGGTGGAAGGAATAATCTTCAGTTGAGATGGTATTGTCGAGCTTATGTAGATTGGGGTGACGTGGGATCACCTGTGAGTATATGTATGGTGAGTTCATTCGGTGATTTCGTGGCTTTGGAACGGTTCTTGGCACGTTCGACGACGAATGTTTGTTTAAGAGGGACAGAGTGTAACGACTCGACTGGTCGTTTTGAGCGTTGGCATTCCATTTGATGGTTTATGGTCTTGAGAAGCTTTGTATTATGCATTGTGACTTGTGTATGTGGCCGGGTTCGGTTTTCGGATGATTCAGGATCGATTTGGAAGAAGGATTCTTGGTTTAGAAGCATAAGTGGCAAGAGTTGACCAAAGTTTGACTTTTGTGTAGATGACTTCAGAATGGTGCTTTGATGATTCCAATTGCTTCGTATGATGATTTTGGACTTAGGAGTATGTCCGGATTTGGATTTGGAGGTCCGTAGGTCGATTTGATGTATTTTGGCGAAAGTTGGAAAGTTGAAGGTTTGGAAGGTTGAGAGGTTTGACCGAGAGTTGACTTTGTTGATATCAGGTTCGGATTGCGATTCTGGGAGTTGGTATAGCTCCGTTATGTCATTTGGAACTTTCATGCAAAATCTGAAATCATTCGGGTTGATATAATATAATTCGGCGCGAGTTGTAGAAGTTGAAAGTTCATTATTTCATTAGGCTTGAATTGAGGTGCGCTTCGTAGTTTTGATGTTGTTTGATGTGATTTGAGGCCCCGAACAGGTCCGTGTTATGTTATGGGACTTGCCAGTATGCCAAGGGCTTCAGCTGTGTTTCGGATGGGCTACGGGCCATTTCTCCATGTTTGGTACCGCTGATTACTGGTGTCTGATGTCCTTATTCGCGATTGCCAAGTGTCAGTCGCGATCGCGTAGGCTGTTTGATGGCTAACCATTTCTCCTTCTTCGCATTCGCAGTGAATGGTCCGTGATTGCGTGCATGTGAGTGTTGCTGTATCGCATTCGCAATAGTTGTTACGTGATCGCGTAGTGGGCGACCATGCTGGGAAGGCCAAGTACTTGGGATACGCGATCGCGTAGCGTTGCTTCATCACGTTCACGTGCTTCCTTTCACGATCGCGTAAGCTGGGGGTTTATGTGTATCGCGTTCGCACCCTTTCGCGTAGTGCTTTTGTGGGGGCAGTGTTGTTTCTTCTTTGCAATCGCTAGTGTTGTTCCGCAATCACGTTGTGTAAATCACTTGGAAGAATATAAATACTCTATTTCAAGAGTTATGATATTTTTATCACTTTTTGAGTTACAGATCTCGGTTTTGGGCAATTTTGGAGGGCATTTTCACATGTTGGATTGGGATAAGTGTTCTTTACCCGGATTTGATTATATTTCATGATTCCATATTTGATTTGGAGAAATTGGGAATTTTTGTAAAAACTTTCTAAAATGAAAAATGAGGATTTAAAGGCCGATTTGATGTCGGAATTGGACAATTTTTGTATGGTTGGATTTGTATCGGAATGGGCTTTGGGATTTTGTTAATTTTGCCAGATTCCGAGGTACGATCCCGGGGTTGACTTTTTAATTTTCATTAAAGATCGAAGCTTTATTATCAGGAATTGTTTCCTGTGGCTTTTATTTATGATATTAAGTTTTTTCGGCTAGATTCGAGCCGTCCAGATGGTTGTTTCACACGAGAAGGTAATTTTAGAGTTTTGATTTAGTTTCTTTGATGTAAGTATCTTGCCTTACTTTGTGTGAGGGAACTACCCATTAGGATTTGAGTTGTTTGTGTTATTTGTGTTATGTGAAAGCGTGTACGCGAGGTGACGAGTGCATACTTGGGCTTATATGTGGAAATTGAATGGTTTAGATTCTTAGGTTCTTTCATATATTTGTTTGAAATTGTTCACACATATTATATCTTTTATTTGTCATGGTTACTCTCACATGCCTTATTTGAAGTTGTTAGCACATGTCATATCCTTTACTTGTCAAGTTTACTCTTATATGCTTTATTTGGAGTTGTTACCTCTTTTATCATTATGTGACTTCCTTTATTGTAGAGTTATTCTTAATTGTTATTGTTGTTACATGATATCCTTTTGTTGCTGAGCTATTCTCATACACTTAGATATAGTTTCTACTTTATGCCATCTCTTCCCTTGTTAGCTTATTTCTTACACTAGAATCCGAAGTTTGCCATTTCATGGAAATACCTTCATTAACGAGTTTACCTTTAAGCAATTGATTGAAGTTGAAGTTACTGAAAGTCATTAATCTATTTTAATTGAAGTTGTGTTTAAAGGGGGTGTTGTTCATTATTGACTTACTTTCCGTTCGTTTCGTTGTTATTGACAATCTATACACATTGTGTTTGAGCCGTGGGCTATTTGTTGTGGAAATATTGATATTTTTGATTCTTTTGGAAAGGTTGTGGCCTATGCGCACTTGTGGTACGAGTTGATACGTCGTGTTGATGTTAGCACATGTGAATTATTTAGCTAATTTTAGGACCATTATGCGGTCCACTATGCGTCCATATAATCATATTGCGAGCCGCACAATCAATCGCAAATCCAACATAAAACGTTCCGGAGGGAAGTTCTGCAGCACATTATGCGACTGCAGAATTGGTCTGCAGACCGCAGATCTGTCGCAGAGTGAAGCAGTAAATGCCCAGTTCTGGAGGGCCATTATGTTGTGCATCCTGCGGGCCGTAGAAGCATATGCGACCGCAGATCTGTACCGGGGCTTCATTTTTCTAATTCTTTTAACCCGACCCTATTTCGATATATAGTCGTTGAAGACCATTTGTAAGGTAAAAACATCATATTTTTAGAGAGAGGAAGTGCCAAAGAGTGAGAGGGAAAGTTCCTATGATTACTGTCCATCAATTCTTGCTCAAAGTTGGAGAATACACAAGGAGAAACTCACAAGTTCTTCATCCAAGAGGTAAGGTTTTGTGTGCTAGTCTCAATTTTGTATTTGGGGTAGAAGATGGTTAATGAGGGGTGTGATTCTGGGGTGTGAGTGTGTATCTATGCAAGCATATACAATCATGTGTTGTGGAAAGGTAGTTGAACTCAAATGGGTAGACCTTGGGTTGTGGGGTGAAGGAAATCCACCATAGAAGAATCTAGAAATCATAATGCCCGCCTAGTGTTTGATAAAATTCTCAAATGAGCTGGAATTATGAACTCCTTCCTAATTCCTATTCAATTTTGCTATATCTCTAAATAGATCAAAGTTGCTAGCATTTCCGGAACTGTGTAGTGAATTAAGGAAATCTCAAAGCAAGGTATGTTGTCTAAACTCCTCTTTTAGAATTGAACCCCACAATGGCCTTGTAAGTCCTATGTTGCTCATTATAAATTGATTATTCCGAATAAGCCTTGTGTCAAAAGATATATTCTTTCAATAGGTATTCCAAATGTTCTTGTTCTGTTGAGTTACTATTTGAGAAGGTGATTTAAAGTATGGGTTGTGTGTTAATATGTTGTGACTTGAAAACGTAATTCTAATGAAAGCTATCATGTCGAATTGTGTAAGAAATCACATGTGCCTAAGACCTTTAATTGCTCAAATGTGTACTTAGAGTCTTGAATAGAAATTTTTTTGGTTGACGATCCGTGATGTTCTTTGAAAGTGAAACAGTAAGTATAGAATATGAAATACGGCCAACGTGCCAAAAATTATATTACACTTGGGGCCATTAGTGCCAATGAAACAAAGAGGCGAGAACAAGTTTTTGAAATGAGTTGTGAATCCTTTTAGTAATAAATGCTTTGGGAGTATCGTTTAGTCACCGTGGAAGGCTAGGTTAAAATAACCTAACCCCGAAACTACACGTGCCGGTGTAGGAGTGACTGAGGGGTGAACCTCTGTGTTAATGTGATGAGGTTGTTTCCCCTAATGTGAGATGAGATTAATGTGTTGATATATTTCCCCTTAAATGGGATGAGATTATTATTAGCGAGGTGTGATGTGATGTCGATCCACACGGCATTGTGGTGAGAGAGCTTAACTGATCTGGCTGAGATCGGATGCCATGGCCCGCACATGGTGATATTGTTAGTGGATGTCTCCGGGCGAGACGGCTTAGCCGATCGGAATGAGATTCGACTCCGTGCTAAAAACACAGTGGTGTATCGGTGGTAATGATCTCCCAACTTAAAAAGATTTTAGTCAAAATTTACTTTTCCCCTAATTTGGCACCTTGAAACTGTTTGAGTCTCTTAATGATTTCATGTTTCCTTCTCCGTTTACTATTAAATATTCTATCAGAGGGTGTTTAGATTTTCATACTAGTACTATTCCATATGTATTAACATCCCTTTTGTCGGGGGCGCTACATATTTAATGGATGTAGGTGGTATTGATATGTGATAGCAGCACACCCTCTCCTCAGCTTACTAGGTGAGCCCCACTTCATTTCGGGGTCCTGTATGTCTCATCTTTTGTACATAGTATTTTGAGGTATAGCCGGAGCCTTGTTTCCGGCACTGTCATAACACTCTTTTGTTTCTATTAGAGGCTCCACATACATAGTGTGGGTTGTATCCTATTTTGGGAAGGCTTAATTAAAAATGTTGTAATCGTATAATCTGTTCCACTTTAACTATGATTGTATGGTGTACTATTTTGGAGACTTGTTAATGATGTAACCTATGGAAATGAACTGGTGCTGTACACATGACCTCTTATCGTGTAATTAATGAAATGTTTTCTTTTCTTTATTCATGGGCGAGTTGGGTAGATGGCATTGTGCAGGCTTGCTCGACCAGGGTAACCCTGTTGAGCGCCGGTCACGCTCCCCAAGGTCGGGGCATGACAAGCTTGGTATCAGAGCCGAAGGTTTTAAAGTGTCATTGGATGTCTCGAAGCCATGTCTAGTAGAGTCCTTCTTACCGATGTGGTTTCGACCACATCAATAAGTAGGAGGCTACTTGGGCATTTAGGAATAATACCCTTCTTTGATGTTCTAGATCGTGCGATAGAGCTGATTGTAAGACTGTTCCTCCTCTAACTCGTGCATTGCTCTAATTTTCAGTACATGGCGCCTAGAAAGAAAGCAAGAACTGGACAAGGAGCCAACGCCACCCCAGGAGTGGTAGTGGATTCTTTACTTGATGATGCGGGTAAGCGCTCGAGGGGTGAGAATATTCCCCCGACTACTACACTGCCTGATTCTACTATTCCTGGTTAGACTGCACCTGTCCCTAGGCCTATTGAGGGTGCAACGATCCCTCCAAATGATGTTCTAGTTCCACCTCTATCCCCAGCTTCCATTTTCGGTGTATCTGATGGGGATCTTAGGGGAGCTATACAGATGTTGGCTCAGATAGTGGCTTCCCAGGCCCAGAGATCAAATGTTGCACCCACTTCTTCTAGTCAGCCAGGGGATTCCGCTAGTTCCAGGGTGAACAGGTTTCTCCAGTTGGACCCTCCTATGTTCACAGGTACTGATTCTGAGGAGGACCCCCAGGACTTTATTGGCGAGATGCACAAGACCTTTCGAGTTATGCGTGTTACTAAGACGAAGGGAGTGGAGTTGGCCTCCAACCGCCTAAAAGGGTGGCTTATTCTTGGTTTGGGATGTGGGAGGACTCCCGTGAGGAGGGGAGCCCTCCGGCAAGGTGGAGTGAGTTTGCCGATGCTTTCATTGATCATTTCTTGCCTGCCGAGACTAAGGCTGTCCATGCCGCCGACTTTGAGAGCCTAAAACAAGGTAGCATGAGTGTGTGGGAGAATCATATGAGATTCGCACGCCTGCCCAAATATGCCATCTACATGTTGCCCACTATGGAAACTAGAGTGGGTCGGTTTGTGCAGGGCCTTAGCCCTTGGTTATTAATGAGGCTGCTACAGGTTCCTTGAATTTTGATATGAACCATGGTACGATGGTGGCATTCGCTCAAGCCACAAAGACCCCCAAATTGAAGAATAGAATGGAGCATGAGGTCAGCAGCAAGGCCCGGTCCGAGGGCAACTTTGGTGGTTTTTCTGGTAGTGGTGGTGGTAGGCCAGTATTCAAGGGAGGGTCATCAGGGCCATCTAGTCTTTTGCTCAGTCTTCATTCAGTGCATAGCCATCGGGGCCCAGTCAGCAGCAGTGGAGCCGTTTTAGGCCCAGCCAAGGCAACAGGGGATCCTATCAGCAGGGTCAGTCTGGTGGGAGATTTCAGCAGCAGTGGAGGCCCCCATGCCCTAGGTGTGGGAAGATTCACTTTGGGGCCTGCTTCATGGACCAACCCATATGCTACAGGTGTGGCATGATGGGTCACATTTAGTGGGATTGCCGTTCATCTCACCAGAGCATAGGCAGGGGTGCAGCACAGCTAGTTAGTTCTATAGCTACTACATCTGTTGCACCTCCTCCGGCTCGAGGCACTCTAGAACCCGCAGGGCGTGGTGCACAAAGTTCGGGAGGACCCGACAGTTTCTATGCTATGAAGGGTCTCTAGAGTTCAGAGGCTTCTCCAGACGTCGTCACAGGTATATTGATTGTCCAATCTCATGATGTATATGCTCTTATTGATCCCGGTTCCACCTTATCATATGTTGCTCCCTATGTTGCTATGAAATTTGGGATAGAACCGGAACAACTTCTCTGTATCTACTCCGGTTGGTGAGTCTATTGTAGCGTCGCGGGTTTATAGGGATTGTGTTGTTACGGTGCGTGGTCGGGACATGGTGGACGATCTCATTGAATTGGGGATGGTTGATTTTGATGTAATAATGGGGATGGACTGGCTTTATTCATGCTTTGCTAAGCTTGATTGCTGAACTAGGACCATTAGGTTTGAATTTCCAAATGATTAAGTGATTCAATGGAAGCGGGATGATGTGGTGCCAAAGGGTTGGTTTATTTCTTACCTTAAGGCCACCAAGATGTTCAACAAGGGGTGTATTTACCATTTGGTCCGAGTTACAGACACTGATGTCGAGGCACCTATACATGAGTCTGTGCTAGTGATGAATGAATTTTCGGAGGTCTTTCCGAATATACTCCCTGGGATCACACCAGACAAGGAGATTGATTTTGGGATTGATGTGATGCCAGGCACGCAGCCTATATCTACTCCACCTTACAGAATAGCACCAGTAGAGTTGAAGGAGCTAAAGGAACAATTAAAGGATTTGTTAGAGAAGGGTTTCATCCGGCTGAGTGTGTCGCCTTGGGGCCCACCAGTACTTTTTATAAGGAAGAAAGATGGGTCACTGAGAATGTGTATTGACTATCGGCAGCTCAACAAAGTCACGATCAAGAATAAGAACCCACTGCTAAATATAGATAACTCTTTTGACCAATTGCTGGTTGCTAAGTACATCTCCAAGATCGATTTAAGATCCAGGTATCACAATTTGAAGATTAGGGAGCAGGATATTCTGAGAACAGCTTTCAGGACCCGGTATGGGCACTTTGAATTTCTGGTAATGTCCTTTTGGGCTAACAAATGCCCCGGCAGCTTTCATGGATCTTATGAATCGAGTCTTCAAGCCTTTTCTTCATTCCTTTGTGATAGTGTTCATTGATGATATTCTGATATATTCATGTAGTCGAAAGGATCATGCCGATCATCTCAGGGTAGTTTTTCAAACTCTGTATCAGCACCAGTTATAGGCAAAATTTTTGAAATGTGAATTTTGGCTTGAATCTGTCATGTTCTTGGGTCATGTTGTCTCTAGAGAAGGAATTAAGGTTGATCCTCAGAAGATTTCAGCAGTTAAGAATAGGCCTAGACCTACTACCCTAACGGAGATTCGCAGTTTCTTGGGCTTAACTTGATATTACAGGAAGTTTGTGGAGGGGTTCTCTACTCTTGCCTATCCGTTGACTAAATTGACGCAGAAGGCACCTAAGTTCAAATGGTCAGATGCTTGTGAAAGGAGCTTCCAAGAGTTGAAATCAAGATTGACTACGGCACCGGTGTTGACCCTACCAGAGGGTACAAATGGGTTTGTGGTATATTGTGATGCTTCAAGAATTGGACTTGGGTGTACATTAATGAAACATGGAAAGGTGATAGCTTATGCTTCTAGGCAACTCAATAATCATGAAAAGAACTATCCAACACATGAGTAGAGCTTGCAGGCGGTGGTATTTGCATTGAAGATTTGGCGTTATTATCTATATGGGGTTCATGTGGATATATTCATGGACCATAAGAGCCTTCAATACATTTTCAAACAGAAGGAATTGAATATGAGGCAAAGAACATGGCTTGAGTTACTCAAACATTACGACATCGATATTCTGTATCATCTGGGGAAGGCTAATGTTGTAGCGGATGCTCTCAGCCGAAAATCTATGGGTAGTTTGGCTCACTTGGAGGCATATCAAAGGCCGTTGGTCAAGGAGATTCATCGGTTGGCTAGTTTGGGAGTTCGTCTTGAGGATTCTAGTGAAGGAGGAGTGATTGTGCAAAATAGGATTGAATCATCGCTTGTTGTGGAAGTCAAAGAAAAGCAATACAACGAACCATTATTGGTACAATTGAAGGAGGGGATTCATAAACATAAGACCATGGCCTTTTCTCTTGACATGGATGATGGTACACTAAGGTACTAAGGGCGACTATGTGTTCCAAATGTGGATGGTCTCCGAGAAAGAATCATGACCGAGGCTCACACTTCTAGGTATTCCATTAGTGGAATGATATGAAGAGGAATATAGCGGACTTTGTGGCAAGATGTCCAAATTGTTAGCAAGTGAAGGCCGAACACCAAAGGCCCGGTGGGTTGGCACAGAACGTAGAAATTTCGATGTGGAAATGGGAGATGATCAATATGGACTTTTTGGTAGGACTACCTCGCACTCCTCGCAAGTTCGACTCGATTTGGATGATTGTGTATCGACTCAGGAAATCAGCACACTTCTTACCTGCTAAGGCTACCCGCACAGCGGAATAGTATGCTCAGTTGTATATCAAGGAAATAGTCAGGCGGCATGGCACTCCAATTTCCATCATTTCTGATCAGGGGGCACAATTCACAACTAACTTTTGGAAGATATATCAGCAAGGGTTGGGTACTCAGGTAAATCTTAGTACAGTTTTCCATCCAAAAACTGACAGGCAAGAAGAGTGGACTATTCAGACACTCAAGGATATGTTGCGCGTTTGTGTTCTTGACTTCAAAGGTAGCTGGGATGATCATTTGCCGCTCATAGAATTTGCCTACTATAATAGTTATCATGCTAGTATTCAGATGGCAGCGTTCGAGGCTCTATATGGTAGGAGATATAGATCTCCCATTGGATGGTTCGATTGGGGAAGCAGAGTTGATAGGACCAGACCTCGTGCATTAGGCTATGGAGAAGATTAAGATTATTAAGGAACGATTAAAAACTGCCCAGAGTCGTCAGAAGTCCTATTCGGATATACGTCGTAGGGATTTGGAGTTCCAAGAGGATGATTGGGTATTCTTGAACGTTTCCCCCATGAAGGGGTTAATGCGGTTTGGTAAGAAAGGAAAATTGAGTCCGAAATATGTCGGACTATACAGAATCATTCAGAGGATTGGTCAGATGGCTTAAAGGCTAGAACTACCTACAAAGATGTCTTTAGTGCACCCGGTGTTTCATGTATCCATGTTGAAGAAGGTGGTTGGAGATCCGTTGTTTATTGTTCCGATCGAGATCATATAGGTTAATGAAGGAGTGACTTATGAAGAAATTCCAATTGCCATTCTTGATAGGCAAGTCCGGAAGTTGAGAAATAAAGAATTGCCTCCATGAAAGTGTTATGGAGAAACCAATAGGTTGAAGAGGCCACCAGGGAAGCCGAGGAAGAGATGAAGAAGAAGTACCTTAATTTATTTGAATAGCTATGTAATGGTATCGATGATGTTAAGAGCTAACTTTCTACAAATTATGTTCCCCCATTTACATCTTATGTTAAGGATACTCCCTCTGGGAAATGCAATGTCTATGGCGTTGTGGTTGGAGTTGTTTCCGTATTGTTTACATTGTTGTGTCGTGGTTATGTTGTTAGGATTGATTTCTGGGATTCTCTAACAAGTGGATAGGCCCAATTACAGGGGAAACTCCGGCGAAAATTTTGGAAATTTAGGGAGTTAGTCAAAAATTGGGGACCGTTGGTGTGTGAAGCAATAGCTGAATCACAGTGGATGCTATGGCGGATTTTGACCCTCATTCGAGGACGAATGATCCTAAGTGGGGGAGGATGTAAGGCCCTGTAAAATTTTACCTAAAACCCTGGGTTTCGTGGTGCCGAGGTAGACTTATGCGTTGATGATTGTAGAGATTCTTCACGCCGAGCTTGCTCGCTGCGGTACGGGCTGTTTGGGTTGAACAATGCGTTGGGGAGTTGAAGAAAATTTTTGGCAGTGCAGGGCATTTCTGCGGTCCATTCTACGATCGCTGAACTGATATGCGGACCGCAGATCTGCCGCGGAATGAACCAGAAACTTGAGCTAATTTTAGGACCATTATGCGGTCCATTATGCGGCCGCATAATCATTTCGCGGGCCGTACAATCCATGGCAGATCCAACATAAAACTTTTCAGAGGGAAGTTCTGCGGCGCATTATGCGACCGCAGAATTGGTCTGCAGACCGTAGACCTATCGCAGAGTGAAGCAGAAATGCCCAGTTCTGGAGGGCCATTATGCGGTCTATTCTGCGGGCCGTAGAAGCATTATGCTGCCGCATATGCAACCGCAGATCTGTATCGGGGCTTCAGTTTTCTAATTTTTTTTAACCCGACCCTATTTTGATATATAGTCATTGAAGACCATTTGTAAGGTAAAAACTTGATATTTTTAGAGAGAGGAAGTGCCAAAAAGTGAGAAGGAAAGTTCCTAAGATTACTGTCCATCAATTCTTGCTCAAAGTTGGAGAATTCACATGGAGAAACTCACAAGTTCTTCATCCAAGAAGTAAGGTTCCATATCCGTCTCAATTTTGAATTTGGGGTAGAAGATGGTTAATGAGGGGTGTGATTCTTGGGTGTGAGAGTGTATCTATGCATGCATGTATAATCATGAGTTGTAGAAAGGTAGTTGAACTCAAATAGGTAGACCTTGGGTTGTGGGGTGAAGGAAATCCACCATATGAGAAGTTAGAAATCATAATGCCCACCTAGTGTTTGATAAAATGCTCAAATGAGCTGGAATCATGAACTCCTTCCTACTTTGTGTTCAATTTTGCTATATCTTTAAATATATCAAAGTTGCTAGGATTTCCGGAACTGTGTAGTTAATTAAGAAAAACTCAAAGTGAGGTTTGTTGGCTAAACTCCTCTTTTAGAATTGAATCCAACAATGGCCTTGTAAGTCCCATGTTGCTCATTATAAATTGATTATTCGGAATAAGCCTTGTGTCAAAAGATATATGCGTTCAATAGGTGTACCAAATGTTCTTGTTATATTGAGTTACTATTTGAGAAGGTGATTTAAGTATGGGTTGTGTGTTAATATGTTATGACTTGAAATCGTGATTCTAATGGAAGTTATCATGTCGTATTTGTAAGAAATCACATGTGCCTAAGACCTTTAATTGCTCAAATATGTACTTAGAGTCTTGAATAGAAATGTTTGTTGTTGACGATCCGTGATGATGTTTGAAAGGGAAACAGTAAGTATAGAATATGAAATACGTCCAACGTGCCAAATATGATATTACACTTGGGGCCATTAGTGCCAATGAAACAAAGAGGCAAGAACAAGATGTTGAAATGTGAATCCTTTTAATAATAAGTGCTTTGGGAGTATCGTTTTGTCATCGAGGAATGGTAGGTCATAATAACCTAACCCCAAATACACGTGTCGGTGTAGGAGCGATTGAGGGGTAAATCCCCGTGTAAATGTCATGAGGTTTTTTCCCCTTATATGGGATGAGATTGATGTGTTGATATGTTTCCCCTTAAATGGGATGAAATTATTACTAGCGAGGTGTGATGTGATGTCGATCCACACGGCATTATGGTGAGACGGCTTAGTCGATCGGGCTGAGATCGGACGCCATGTCGTGCACATGCTGGTATTGTGAGTGGATGTCTCGAGGCGAGATTGCTTAGCCGATCGGGCGGAGATCGGACTCGGTGCTAAAAACACGATGGTATATCGGTGCTAAAGATCTCCCAACTTAAAAAGATTGAAACTTACTCGAAATTTACTTTTCCCCTAATTCGACGCCTTGAAACTGTTTAAGTCTCTTAATGATTCATGTTTCCTTCTCCGTTTACTGTTAATCATTCTATTGAGAGGGTGTTTAGTTTTACATACTAGTACTATTCCATATGTACGAATGTCCCTTTTGCCGGGGCCGCTGCATCTTTAATGGATGCAGGTGGTTCCATAGCAAGTGGTATTGATCAGTGATAGTAGCACACCCTCTCCTCAGCTGACTTGGTGAGCCCCACTTCATTTCGGGGTCCTGTATCTCTCGTCTTTTGTACATAGTATTTTGAGGTATAGTTGGGGCCTTGTTGTCGGCACTGTCTTAGCACTCTTTTGTTCTATTAGAAGCTCCGCAGACATAGGATGGGTTGTATCCTATTATGGGAAGGCTTAACTAAAAATGTTGTAATCCTATCATCTGGTCCACTTTAAATATGATTGTATGGTGTACTACTTTGGAGACTTGTTAATGATGTCACCTATGGAAATGAATCTGTGTTGTACACATGACCTCTTATCGTCTAATTAATGAAATGTATTCTTCTCTTTATTCATGGCCGAGTTGGGTAGATGTAATTGTGCAGTCTTGCTTGACCGGGGTAACCCTGTTGAGCACCTTCGCGCTCCCCAAGGTCGGGGTGTGACTGTTGTTATGTGGAGCATAAGGGTGGCATCTCACCATGTTTATTGTGCGGAGTGATATGGGTGGCTATTGTGTTATTGTCTGGGTGAAGCGATAAGGCTGGCTATTATGCGGAGTGATACGGGTGACTATCAGAGTGATAAGGGCGGCTAATGATATTGTTAGGGCAGAGTGATACGGGTGGCTATCAGAGAGATAAGGGTGGCAAATGTCAGGGATGATGCGTTATGGCCTGGGGGCATTATGTTGATGATATTCGTATAATGGTAAGATTTTCCTTGTGTATGTCATGCACCTTACGTGACTTGTTGTGTTACTTTCAATGAGCTACTCGATGTCTTTGATGTTACTCATTGACTTGTGTTGTAATAGTACAGTCGCACAAGCATACACCGAAGCATGCCACTTATACTAGTTCAGGAGTATGAAACTAGACATTTATTGATTATGCCCATGTATTCTTGTAGTATCTGTTTTCATGATTGATATTGAGCCTATGACCATACCGGGCGGATTGTGATATTGAGCCTGTGACGATGCCGGGTGAATTGTGATATTGAGCCTGTGCCCGTGCTGGGCGAATTGTGATATTGATCATGTGACCATGCTGGGCGGATTGTGATAGTAAGCATGTAACCACACCGAGCGGATTATAATTGTGAGCCTGTGATTATGCCGGACGGATTTAGATATTGGCACCTGAGTTGTTCGTGCAATTGCGATTAGAAATATGGGCACAAGGTGTCGTGAGCATATGATTTGTGGTTTGAGACTCGCGACTTGGGATTATGAGATGAGGTATCTCGGAGTAATTTCGTTGCAAGACTTGTGTTAGAATGGCTTGATTAATTGGTTGTTACTTGTTTTCCTTATTTGGTCTCAATGGTACTTTCACGGTGTTCTTATTACTTTACTATTTATATCACATGTTGATTCTTGTTGCCATTTACTAATTCATGATTTCATTATTAGCTTTATACCTCCATACTGCACATGTTATTTCAACTAGTAGGTGTCTTGATATCACGACCCCAATTTCCCACCGTAATGGCACTTAGTCTCTAAGACTAGGTAAGCCTAACAAACATGAAGAAATAACGAAAATAATAACAGAACTTCAATTTAAACCAATAGTCTATCATAAATAACTCCACAATACAGCTGACAATAACTCCCAAAATCTGGTAAGATTGAGTTGTAAGGTCTACACGAGTATAATGAAACATCCCTAATGCATCACTATCTAAAAAAAGTATGCAATAGAAAACAAGGACAGAGGGTGACTCCGAAGTTTGCGAACGATGGCAGGTATACCTTGAAGTCTCCGATCTGGAAGCTCTACTCACTGGCACCTAGCCTGTTATGAGGTACCTGGATCTGCACAAAAAGATGCGAAGAAGCATAGTATGAGTACACCACAATGGTACCCAATATGTATCAAGCTTAACCTCGGTAGAGTATTGACGAGGTCAGGTCAAGACACCTACTAGGATAAGAATAATAAATTGAACAAGTATAATACAGTCTAAGGATGTAAACGAGGAAAATGAGGCAATACGGAAATACAACAAGATAGACTACAACTAAATTTAAAGCAGTAAATGCAAGAAGGAAGGAACACATAATAAGAACATCAAGGAAACAACATGGAAAAATACAAGTGAGATAAATGAGAGATGACAACAAGAATCACAACCGAGGTACCGCCTCGTAGTCTCATTTCACAATCATAATCACAATCTTTCCTTATATCACTGTAGGAGCCTTACATTTAATTTTAAAAAATTATTTTTTACAAAATAGCTACCCACGTTTTAGCCCACCTTATCACACCACGTGGCTTCAAGTAGTTCCCCTACTAGCAACACGCGTATCAAGCCCACCTTATCTCACCGCATGCATATCAACCCATATCCTTATACCACCGCATACATATCAATATCACAACATATCATAACTCGCACCTCAAGTTCCCAAATACCACAACTTGACATAAAAATCAACAATATCAATATTTTCACAATAAAAAACCCATGGCTCAATCACAATATGTACAAGAGTCTCAATAATAGAAAACTAAAATTTAATAGCTCAACAAGAATGATATTTCAACAATTTACAACTTTGCCTCAATGTGATAACGGATTTTTCAACTTCAACACCAAAGCTCAACAAAAAGATATTCCAAGAAATAACAACTTTGAGTAAGGTAGCTCAACAATTAATTAATTAACAATAAGGAAATAACAACATCAACTAAGCATGTAAGGGGAATTAACAAATAAAAGATGGGACAAGCATTTAACAATGTCAAATAAAGCATGTAAGGATAGATTAATGATGAAAGATATAACATGTTATGACGATACGATTACAGGCATGAAAAGAATCAAAATGGCCTAAACCGGTCAATTACCATATATAGCTCGTGTACCCACTCGTCACCTTGCGTACATGGCTTTCACATACAGTTAACACAAAACAACTCCAGTCCTAAGGGGTAATTCTCTCACACAAAGTTAGGCAAGATACTTACCTCGAACACGCTAACTCAATCAACTAGTAAGCCTTTTCCACGAATATCCGACTGTTAACGGCTCGAATCTAGCCAAAATAACTTTATACCATAGATACAAACCATAGAAAACTATTCCGGATAATAAAGTTGCAATCATTAAATACAATCAAAAAGTCAACTCAAAAAATCAACCCCTGGCTCGCATCTCGGAGCCCAGCAAACTTACAAAATCCGAACACCTATTCAATAACGAGTCCAACCATACTAAAATTTTTTAATTCTGACCTCAAATCGACATTCAAATCCTTAAAATATAGCTTATGAAGTTTTCACAAATTTTTCCAATTTTTCTGAACTCAAAACACTAATTAAGTGGTAAAAACAATGATGGATTCACGTATAATAATCAAATCTAAGTTAAAATCATTTACCCCGATCAACTCCTTGAATCTCTTCCAAAATCGCCCAAAATTGAGGTCTCTAACTTAAAAGATGAAAAATGGAACAAAACCCTCGATTTGGAAATTAAATATCTGCTGCTCAGTTATTATCTTACGCGATCGCGGAAAAACAAATGCGATCGCGGAGAACAAATTACTCCAGCTCACAAAATCCTCATACGCGATCGCGAGAATCCAATGGCAAACACGATAACCAGTGATCTCCAATCCACGCGAACACGATGAACAACGCGTGCCTTCCCACAGCCTCTCCTTCGTTCCACGGGAATAGGGGTGCTTATCGGGCAGATCGGATGGATAATTACGCTTAATGGTTTGGTTTATCGGCTATCGGATTATAAATATAGTAATCCGCTAGTCATCCAATAAGACAACGGGCGGATTGGTATCAGATTAACGATTATCGGACGATTTATCGGTTAAACCAAAAAAAAAAATTTTGAACAATCCTAGTCTTGTGAATACCAAACGATAAGCTGCATAGTTCACTGGCTTTTATCATTTCAACCCTCCAACCGTAACAACACAAAAAGCTCAATGCTTTTAAATAAACAACGTAAGAAAGAAATGGAGGAAGATATAGTTGGTGATGCAGCCCGGTGATTCTGTTTAAGCTTTATATAGCAGTACTCCATCACCTTTTACTATTCTCATATCATTTTATCAGATATTCGGTTATCTATCTTTTATTTTTAAGTCCTAAATCTTCAACTGTACCCGAAGTTTCTGTCTTGCATGATCTACGAAACTATCTGAAGTTACGCTCGCGATTTAAGTTGATCAATTAATCAAAGTAGCATAACTATACGTCATTGATCTCATTCTCATGTCAAAACTTGTTTGAAATGCCTTTAATATACTTAACTTAATCATATGAATAAGGATAAAACCAGCTGAACCAAAACAGAAGCAGCCTGCACCAAAGGGCAGTACCAAGCCAGTACCCAATATTGCTCCTACGCAGCTGTAAAAATCCAACACTGACTCTATAGTAAGAAATACTTTGCCGGAAACACCACTTATCGGCACAATAAAGACAAAGATGATTCTGATACAAAGATGAAAGACCCAAACTTCTGTTGCGCACAGTGGCAATTTGCCACTATTATACCCTGGCTCATTACCCTGTTTATCAAGTTAGAGATTCCTATGATCATCACCTGGTTGTTCTATTATGTCAACACAAATGCGGATTATATTATCCTATTGTGAACATGCAGAGTGTGTATTTGAGTTACTAGGGGTAAAAGTGTAAATATAAAAATTCTTAATGGGTTAACGGTTTATCCGATAAGAAAATTGAGTAATCCGTCCCAAACCGTTAAGCTGTTAATTATCAAATCTCAATCCGTTCATCATCCATTACTCTGATAACCCAATACCTATAAGCCAATAAGTCATCGGTTCGGTTCGGTTAACGGTTACGGTTCGGTTTTGAACGGCCTTACATGCGATCGCGGTTCATTAACTGCATTCACGGTGCACAACATTCCAACCTTCTGCGAACGAGTCCTCGTTTGTGCGATCGCGAAGAGCAAATTTCAATCTGCCAACAAGGACCCTATGCAATCACGGGTGAACCTTCGCGAACGTGGTGAAGGAAACTAGAACACGGAAAACCAGCAATCTCAATACAAGAACAAATGGTCCGAACTCAATCCGAAACACACCCAGGGCCCCTAGGACCCCGTCCGAATATACCAAGTCCTGAAATAGGATACGAACTGGTTCGAAGCCTCAAATCACATCAAACAATACGAAAACCACGAATCGCAGATCGATTCAAACCTAATGAACGTATGCACTTCTAACTTTTTTAACTAATGCCGACACATACCAAACCAACTCCAAATGACCTCAAATTTTGCACACAAGTCACAAATGACACAATAGACCTATTCCAACTTCCGGAACCAAAATCCCAACCCGATATCAATAAAGTCACCTCTCGGTCAAACTTCTCAATCTTCCAGACCTTCAACTTTCCAACTTTCGCCAATTCAAGCCAAAACGACCTACGGACCTCCAAATCAATATCTGAACATACGCTTAAGTACAAAATCACCATACAAAGGCTATGGAACCATCAAAACTCTATTCCAGAGTCCTCTACACAAAAGTCACACTCCGATCAACTCTTTCAACTTAAGCTTCGACCTTAGGGACTAAGTGTCCCATTTCACTCTGAACCTCACCCGAAACCAAACAAACCACCCTGACAAGTCACTTAACCACAATATAATGTAAAGGAGGCAATAAATAGGGGAACGGGGCTAAAATACTTAAAACAACCGGCCGGGTCATTACACTTGACTTTTACCTTGTCACTATTCTACCGAGGTTAGTCTTGATACTTACTGGGTACCGATCGTGGTGTACTCATACTACACTTCTACATATTTTTGTGCAGATCCATGTATTGGAGATATCCGACTCAGGCAAAGTTAGCTTATTGATCGCGAGGATTCAAGGTAGAGCTACTTGGTCGTCGCAGTCCCTTAGAGTCCTTTTCTTTCATTGTACAATCAGCTTGCTATTCGAACAGAATTATATTTCGATCTTTGAGATCTTTCCTTGTATTCGGCTAGAGTTTGTAACTCTGTATTACCTAGTCTTGGGAGGTGTAGTGATTATTGCCGCGTAGGCTTATTTCACATTTATTTCGGTAATTTTATGAATCTCTGATTTAAAATATCATTGTTAAATTGGCTTAATTGTTGTAAGTAATCGGCTTACCTAGTCTCAGAGATTAGGTGTCATCACGATGCCTAAGGTGGGATTTTGGGTAGTAACACAAAATGATGTATGTTGATGGTATACATATTCCTTGATTATACGGTGTTCCTGAAGAGTAAGGGATAAAAGGCACTTCCTTTTAGTACTTTTTAATATAGCAGTAGTAATTAAATCTGACAACTTACAAGAAAATATTCTTAGCTATACAATCAAAAGAACTAGGATTCAAAATTTTCTATTTGATTTAGCCGATAAATCTTTCGATAATCGTTAATTTGATATCATTCTGCCCGTTGTCTTATTGGATGGATAGCGGATTACTATATTTATAATCCGATAACCGATAAGTCGAACTGTTAAGTGTAATAATCCACCCGATATGCACCCCTACCCAAGTACAGAAAAATAATTTTTTTTACGACCCAGCTCGATTTCCTTTACTTTTTGGCTATTTTGATCTAATAAAAACACTAAGTTTTGTCCCAAACGTGATTTAGGATTAATTTCAAGCACATACAAGTGAAAAAATCATCAAAAAATATGCCAAAAATAATAGTTTTTTTCCTCAGGCGGGCTTATTGGTTTTCCGCCAAAAACTATGTTTTCTGGCAAAATTTCTTTAATGAAATTATTAGTTTACGTCCAAAACATGTTGTACGACTGATTTAAACCATTAAATCAAGGTAAAACCATTCAAAAATCGGTCCATACGATCAAACATTAATTAGTTTAGTTTTGAACAAGCCGTAACAGATTTTCCTTACCTTAAAATCCGACCCAAACTTCAATAAAAATCACAAGTGATTATATAGTTTTGCTCAAAAACCTATGAGTAATAGATTACAACTCAATTTGCACAAAAATGGCATGAAACATGAATTACTAAATTTTTGGGTTAAATTCGTGATAATTAAGTTCTAAAACTTTAAAATTTAATATCTCACAATTATAGGGACACAAAATATGATCTACATATCGACAGAAAGCTCTCAACGAGCTCTACAAAAGTCTTAAAGTTTTGTAAAACTAGGCATATTCGAATATGGTATATTATAATTACAATCTGGAATTATACAAAAGAAATCCTAAATTTTATGGTACTGCACATAAATCACGTAAACAATCGAACACGAGTATATGGCTCTAATACCAATGTAGTATTTAATTTGTAAGTACTAGTTAAGACACTTATCGATTTTCTTTTTTAAAAGTGGATCTGCAACAATCATAATTTGAGTTACCGGTTAGTAAGAATTATCACAAAGTGAAAGAGTTCTTTGATTTTCACAGCCTTGATATACCCTCAAAGATGCAAAGAGTTTTTTTTTTTTTTTTAAAATAAATCTTGCCGTCGTCATAAAAAGGGTTTTAGGAGGAAGAGTAGCTAATGAGTTAACATCCCAATTAGCATCCCTTATGGGAATACTCGATCCAGTATTTTTTCCAACATAATTCTTATTAGGTTTATCTCTATTCTTATTTAGTTTTATCCAAAAGTACCAAATGACCTTTTTTCAATACTTGACTTAACCATAATGCAATTATTCTTTTTTTTTTCTTTTTTGCGTTTTTTTTAATTCTCCGAATAGGTATTCAAGATTAGGTTCAAATCTATTTTATCCACTAATTGATTCAACTAAAATAGCAGAAGTATCACCCTCTATTTTAAATTTAAAATAATTCTATCACTTTATTAACTCTAATCACGTGATTTCTATTTCAGTCCAAATAAATAAAAGGAACTAACTGTATTTATTTAAATAACTTACTGTTTTACTGTTTTATTAATATCATGGGCTTCATAAGTTTCAGCATATTATTACGGCTTATAATATCTTAAGAGTAATAATTTTTATAATATTAGACGGTGTAATCTTTTTAAGAACAATGTAATTTAATATTCTTAATCACCAATAAAATGATAAAATTTGGTTTGATGTTATCAATTCTCAAATACGTTTTCGTCAAACTTTAATAACTTTTTTAATATTAGAATTTAACATACATGTAAATCTTCAGAAATTTATTGGATTAACATAGAAAAATATTTAGAATAATAGATAAGGTTTACTTCAAATAACATCTGTTGTCCAAATTAAGTTTGTCCAAAATCTTTTTTGATTTTGTCTTAAAAGTGCTAAATAGCTTTTACTCATACGCCATTTAGTCCTATCCTCAAGCTTGACTACCATCCTTTTATTAATGTATAAATATAGATAGATTTATCAATAAGTAATCTTAATTATTTAGGTTTACAATTATAACTTATTAGTTATATTGATATGTGAGAATATTTGTAGCTAATCAATATTTTGAAATGATCTCTCAAAAACACTTAGATAGAAATGCAAAATCTTATGGCATTACTTTCTCCGGTCACATAAGACTGTTCATAATCAAACTGTAATTGATAACCCAATCACAAAATTGACTTATTGGTATTGAGTTACTGGATAAACTGTTGGTGAACGGAATACAATTTCATAGTTAATGATTTATTTGTGCGGGGGTAAGTTACTCAATATTTTTATCGGATAAACCACTAACGCGTTAGAAATTATTATATTTATATTTCTATCCTATGTATCTAAAGTATGTTTTAGACACTAATTTTCGCATAGAGGTCTTATGGCACTTGCGGATATAGAGGGAGGATAAGTACGCTTAAAGTAAGTAATCCTTTCACATCAACTCTCTGCTCCTTGTTCGAATAAGTAATGGATAATTTTTCTCCAAATTATCACCCTCATGTTTAACTCAATTGAGCTAACTCCTATCACCAGTGTCCACACCAATTGCAATTTTACTGCCTCTACCGTATTCGAGTCCCTTAAAAAGAAAATTTGTCTGCTTTAGAGTCATCAGGCTGAGTCAGGAAGAACTGCAAGCAAAATGAAGAACTTTAACATGCTTAAACAATTATTATTCAGTAATCTTACATTTTAGATTACAGTTGAAATGTTGGATATTTTATTTTGTGGACTAACATTATTTAAGGTAAAAACACAGTAATAGTTTTTTCCTTCATTTTAGGCAAGATATAGCTTCTAGTTTGGTATACTTTGTTGATTTAATCGATAAATCTATAATTGCTATTCGATACTAAATTAATTGATCGGTTGACTAGCGAATTAATATATTTAAAAATCAATAACCAATAAACTGAACTGTTGAACGTAAATATATTACTGATGTGCTAGATAAGCAGCCCTACAGTCACGCCGGCAATTCTCACTTAGTTTGTTACAAAGAAGACATAACCGACTTTGAATAGAGCTCCTTGAGATATCTTTAAAAAGTGTATATCAACCAAAAGTTAATATAATTCATAAAAGTTAATCTGTATTGTAGTATCTTTTTTGCAATTTTAGTTTCATAAAATTTATATCTTTTAACTAATTCAGCTAGTCATACTCCAGGAACCGTTTAACGGTTGCGGAATTACAATTCCAACTGCAGTGTTAAAAGGTCAATCATAACTAATGATGTTTAACCGTTGAGGGATTACAGTTCAAATCATAAATAATGACTTTTTGATCTGTACTAAATAGTTGAATCTGTTGTATTTATAATAGTGAAATTGAATGTGGAACTCATCGCCAGGAAATGTGCTTGGGTTTGTAGTAGCGGTGACTGCTCCTGACCTCGTTCTATACCCTCTTCCTTTTATCATTGTTGTTAAGTAGTAGTAATAGAGTATTTTAGTTTGTGGGGGTGTGGAGTTGCTTGGGGTTGGTTATTTTTCTGGTCCATCTTATTTTTTGGGGTGGGG
>MCJB01003302.1:142457-176707 GCA_002018475.1 Nicotiana obtusifolia | reverse complement strand
CGTGTCTATTTTCAATTCAAAGTCCATTTCCTCTTTTTCAATTTCATTTCGTTTCATTTCTCTGTCCGGACAATAAATCCACTTCTTTTTTTTTTCCTACAATTTTCTCTGTCCTCTGCTCTCTCTCTCTCTCTCTCTCTCTCTCTCTCTCTCTCTCTCTCTCTCTCTCTCCATTTCTCCAACAGAAGCTGGGAGCGACGGCTCGGAATCTCCGCCTGTCGCTCGCCGGAAACTTCATAATTCCGATCGGAGCAGTTGGGATAACGAATGTTTAGCTGTGGATAAAAGGGAGAAGAAAACTGTATTACATATAATTTTGCAGAGGAGAGACGATTTACAGGTGGTTAACGTGCAATGTAGGAAAGAAGAACAGGAGAGAGAAACAAACAGAGAGAGAAAGGCATCGAAGCTTTGGAGGTTTCTGCACGGCACGGATACCTAGATCTCTTCTTCAATTTCCCCCTTCCTCCCCTTGCCTTGTGCCGTAATTTATTCCTATTTTCATCTCCTCTCTTCTTCAAAATCCTTAATAGCCCTCCCTCACCTTCCCCTTTCCTATAAATATCTCTTTCCTCTTCTTTCTCTCTCTCATGATTTTGCTCTCTGATTCTGTGTCCCCAGGTGCGTGCTTTTTCGTTTTTTGCTCAATTATGGCTCCAATTTCTGTTTTTATCCTTTGATCTACTCGCTCACCTTCAAATATGGCTTCTTTTAATGTGCTTCCACCTGTTGTACTGTTCGATCGGCCTTGATTTTTTCTGTTTGCTGTTGAGTTTGGGCTTAAGATTAACTACCCTTCTTCTTGATCTGCTTAACTTGATTTATTCTTTTCTTTGTTTTTTTAATACCTTTTACGTCATGCTTAGCATTTCATGTCTTAGTATGGAATAAATACAAATTAAGCCGCTCTAAACTTCCAAAACAAAAGCCTAATTCTCCACGAATGATTTAAAACCTTGTCTTTTTCTCTTTTAAAATCTAATTCCGTCTTGAGTTGTTAAATGCTTCTCGCTGAAAATTCATTTAACCACGAATGATCCAGTTCCACCCCCTCAATTTGGCAACCTAATAATTAAGCTGAAGCTACTTACTGTTCCATAATTACATTTTTTTAATCTTCAACTGAAACTTGGATAATAACATAATTGAAGTATGTGTACATGTCATATCTGAAGATGTGGGAAGTTGCTTACTTGGCTTTCCCATAATGTACCTGGATGTTGCCATTTTGTGCTCAATTCAGTGTAAAGATTTATTCTTTGTGATTTCTCATTGCAAAAATACTTTAGTTTCTCATTGCAGAAATACTTTAAAAGAGGATCTTATTCAAGCTTTATACAACGCGGAGATACTTTCTTTGATTAGATAGTTCCTTCTGAGTCCAAATTGCGTGATGCCATCTCAAATGAGGGAGCCACAAGGTTTATCGCCATCATCATACTTCTCCGAGGACTTATGTTTTCATGATGAGGTTTAAATTGTTCATACATCACAATTTTATTTCTTTCATGATCTGTTTATCTACTCCAAGTGTTACAAAAGTCTTTAGGACGACCTTACCCCTCTCTTGGATAAGGCATCAAATAGATAAAGGAGGGAAGGAATACTATTTAGCTCGTTTTTTTCCTCGTGACTGATACCTTGCTCTTCTGAATCTTGCAGAGGCAAGTCGGATTTTGGAAGACAAACAGCCTGCAGAATTACCATGGTCAGTAGTAATCCAAAATAGCCCTTTGTATGTTCCTTTTATATCAGGAGTTTGCTAGTGTTAGCGTTGTTTTATAAAAAACGCATTGATGAGTCTGCCTGCATTATGTTCAATGTGACTAGCACAAGTGGGGTCTGGTGAGGGTGCGGTGTACGCAGACCTTATCCTCACCTTGTGTGAGGTAGAGAGCCTGTTTCCGAACTGATTGTCATGGGTGAATTAGTTTAAAGAATTTCCATTTTCCTTTCTTTTCCTCTTTTCCTGATTCTCAGGGTTACAATGCAGCAGCTGTAAATTGGTCTCACTTTTTGCTGCTGCAAATCTCTTCTTTTTAAACAGATCAGTAAAAGAAGTTATGTTTAAATCATCTTCTTCAAATGTCTCAAGATTGGTATCTCTATTGATTTTTTAAAACTTATTCTGTTGAAAGGTGGTGCCAAAAATGGTAATCAGGCTGTGTAAATCTTACCAAATTGTTGTTTTGAATCTAGCTATAAGTTAACATGCTTTAGCCTTTCGGATCTCCAAAATATGTGTATCCTTTCAGAATACAAACAAATGCATGTCTCCCCCTCCCTACTGTGAAAAAAAAGAAAAGAAAAAGACAAAGCTTATGCGGTTATTTCTGTCATATTTATGCATGGATCCATCTATGTATGTTCTTTATAAAAGATACCAGAACTAGGGTGGGAAATATACTTTTCATTTCCAAGTGAAAAGGGTTGTGATCCAGATGGAGAGTTTTGATAACCTCTCTTTTCAATTATGCTTACGCATTTTCATGCAGGTATTAAAGGTAATGATGCTTTACAAAGAGCTGCTGTCCGTTCATCACCCCTTGAGAATCATATTTCATTGGGCTGTCCGATGCCAAAGAATTTTGAACATCATGGTTCTTATCTAAAACAAGACAAAAAGGTTAACAGCATCATAGAAAAACAAGCTTTTGGAGTGGAAAGAGCATCTCACTCTTTACCTAGAGCTCTTGACCATAACCTGGGTGTAAGATCCATTCTCAGCGCTGACCTGACATCGTTTCCAGCTGAAGGTGACAGAATTAGCGTAATGGGTGGTCAATATGAGAATGGTCTCTTCTCGAGCTCATTATCAGAATTATTCAGTAGAAAATGTATGTCTTTTTTTCTGTCCTATTACTGCCTTGACATATTACATTGTTTCAAGTGTTGCCACCATTTTGGCAAATTTTTGCCCCATTGATGCTTAAGTGGCTGTCAAAAACAGTACTTCACTGCTTCTCCTGTGGTGCTGTTGTAGGTGGATAACTTATTTATCCAATCCGTCTCTTATCTATTTTTTTTAGTTTTATTCTTTTTGCCTTTTCTGTCAAAGGTAGAGGAGTTGATGTTGGGATTTTGTCATGCAGTGCGATTGCCGACCAATAATTCTCCACATGGTCATTCTGTTGGTGCAGCTAACTCACACTATGAAGAAGAAGAAGAACCTTTTGAGTCCCTTAAAGAACTTGAGGCCCACGCTATTGGAAATCTTCTCCCTGATGATGATGACTTGCTTGCTGGAGTGACTGATGGGCTTGACTATGTTGGCCAACCCAATGCTGGTGATGATATTGAAGATCTTGATCTTTTCAGTAGTGTTGGAGGGATGGATCTAGGTGAAGATGGTTCCTCTCCAGGACAACGAAATTTGGAATTTGCTGGAAATTATACTCCGCAGGGTGGCTCTAGTGCTGCAATTGGTGGCAAGCACCCTTCCGGGGAAAATCCATCTAGAACACTATTTGTAAGAAATATAAACAGCAGTGTTGAAGATTCTGAATTACAAACTCTTTTTGAGGTGAGATTGGTCTATCATTGGGTCTTACATTTTCCAGAAACTTTTCTCTACCCTCTTAAAAGAGAAAATTAAAAGCAAAACGGAAGTATGTTTTGATTGGTGATGATTGTTGTGTTTGATTCTTATGAACAGCAATATGGAGATATTCACATGCTATATACAGCATGCAAGCATCGCGGTTTTGTTATGATCTCGTATTATGATATTCGAGCATCACAGCATGCCATGAAAGCTCTTCAGAACAAACCGCTGAGACACAGGAAGCTAGACATACATTTCTCTATTCCCAAGGTATGTATGCTTCATCTTTCTTGGTCCTTCCCATTTGTATATCTAACTGTTTGCATTCGAGATTACTGGCCCTACAAATGTTTTGACATTTGTATATCTCCCGTATGCGAGCAATATACCAAAAAGATCATCAATTGGCAGTATTTCCTGAGCTAGATTTGTTTTCTGCATCTCATGTTTCTTAGTCAACAAGCAACCATTATCAATCCTCCTTTTCTGATCATTTTTGATAGGACAATCCATCAGAAAAAGATGTCAACCAAGGCACTCTCCTGGTTTTCGACCTTGATTCCTCTGTTTCAAATGATGAACTCCGTCAAATATTTGGTGTATATGGCGAGATTAAGGAGGTAAACTAGACTACTAGCTCTTTGCATTCAATTGTTTTGTCAGGGAATTGCTGATTTTTGTCTTCTTTTTTTGCCCCTTATCTTGTAAAAGATCCGTGAGACTCCGCATAGAAGCCATCACAAATTTATAGAGTTTTATGATATTAGAGCTGCAGAAGCTGCTCTTCGTGCATTAAACAGGAGTGACATTGCAGGGAAGCGGATAAAAGTTGAAGCAAGCCATCTTGGTGGTACTAGACGGTGCGAATCTTTAACATTTCGCTTTCCTTAGCGCTTCTTGGAAACACCCCTCCATTCCCCCTTCTTCCAAAAACCGGGGGGGAGGCAGGACAGTGCTCTTGTAGAACGCTGTTTGCTATATTATATTTTATAGCTGAAGTAGACCAATTATCCATATTCTATAGGCTTCACAAATTTGAACTCTGTCAATTTTGGACTGTTATTTCTCTTTTAACTGATTCTCACTGTTATCTGAGCCTTTGTTTGAATACAGCAGGATGTTGCAACAGTTTCCTTCTGAGCTGGAGCAAGATGAACCTGGTCTGTATTTGCAGCAGAATAGTCCTAGCATCTTAGCAACTGGATTTTCTGGTATTATTACTCTTCATTCTTTGCATTATTGTTCTTGCAGAAAAATTATATGTTCACTTTACTTGGTTAAACATTTCCAGGGGCACTTCCACACGGAGGACATGCATCGAGTATGGAAAATGGGTCAATTCTGGGAAGACAATCAACCAGTGGTTCTGCCATTAATTCCTATCTGGATAATGCATTTGACTGTGGATTATCATTCAGTGTTCCTAACAGCTTGTTGAGGTTGGAATCTAAGGGCAACCAAGCCAATGTTGGCGAAACTGGCCACCTGCAGAGCCGAATCAATTTTGAGTTTAGCAGCACATCAGGTCTCCATCCTCATTCACTTCCAGAGTATCATGATGGTTTATCTAATGGAGCTTCCTCCATTTCTCCGGGCAGCATTTCTGCAAATCTGAATATCAGACCAGTAGAATCAGAAAACCGAAAGTTTTCCAGAGTTGGCTCTAATGGGCATTCGGTTGAACTAAATGAAGGTAAGAAGTTCCATATCACGGTCTTCTTTCTCTGCAAGGATGAATATTGTACTGACCGAAATAGTTAGGTCGTAATCCTGAAAAAGATGGAAGCGATTTGCTTCCATCCTAGGCAGTTCTCTGATATGTTCCTTTTTCATTTTTATGTGGATCTCTAATATCTAAATGGAACTGAGAGTGCAACTGTACCTGTAAGGGTATAACTCCCATTAACCCCCCCCTCAACCTTATAGAACAGGGGCCGATAAAATAGAAACAACTGTCATCCAAATTTTCTGATATTCTGTGTGCTATTTCTGTTCATTTCAGGTTTTACTCCAAATGGAAATGTAAATTGTCCTTCTCCTGGGCACCAGTACATCTGGAGCAAATCACATCAACCTCAGCCTCAAGGCATGATGTGGCCAAACTCACCAACATTTGTAGGTGGAGTCTGTGCTACTCGCCCTCAACAACTGCATTCTGTTCCAAGGGCTCCCGCCCATATGCTGAATGCACTTGTACCAATAAACAACCATCATGTGGGTTCAGCACCCTCTGTTAATCCCTCCCTCTCTCTCTGGGATAGAAGGCATGCCTATGCAGGAGAATCTCCTGATGCATCTGGTTTTCACCCAGGTTCTCTGGGCAGTATGAGGATTTCTGGAAATTCACCACATCATTTGGAGTTTATTCCTCATAACGTTTTCCCTCGCACTGGTGGTAGCAGTATAGACTTGTCAATGTCTTCCAGTAATGTTGGATTGCATTCCCATCATCAGAGGAGTTTGATGTTTCCTGGTAGAGGTCAAATAATTCCTATGATCAATTCATTTGATTCTCCAAATGAAAGGATGAGGAGTCGTCGGAATGAAGGCAGTTCGAATCAGACTGACAACAAGAAGCAGTTTGAATTGGATGTTGATCGGATTGAACGAGGGGAAGATAAAAGGACGACTTTAATGATAAAGAACATTCCTAACAAGTACGACACTGTCTTATTATTAATTGATATTTAAGTTGATACCTGAATTCCTTCTATTCGCTAATATGGAAACATGCTGCTTAAGATGTTAGAGGGATTACTAATCCATTAGTTTCTTCACTAGTTTGAGATGATCTTTATTGAGTTTACTCTTGAAAACTAACTTGACTGGATATATACATGATAGTAAAAGCTGTTTGAAGTTGAGGGATTACTTATCTTGCTTAATGCCTTGAAATATTTCTGAAATTTTCTCAAAATATCTCCTAGTAAACTTATTAAAAAGATTTTCTAGTTGCAATTTGTAGACCATTGATGTTAATACCAATGCATCTGGTCACCATACCATATTTATTATTATATTTTTGTTGCAAATTTTCATTGCTTGTATACCTGCATGGGATGAATAAAAAGAACATTAAGTCTTCAAATTATGATCAGTGTCATCTTTTGAGTATAAAGATTGTCTATCTGTTCTCACAGCAAGAAACTTCTTCAGCTATTGGATAGTATTTTTTGTATTTTTGTGTTCTCGAAATTTGTGATGGTGTGCCATCAGCCATGTTCTAACTTCTCATGGTGGGTTTAGGTACACTTCAAAAATGCTTTTGGCTGCAATTGATGAACGTCACAGAGGAATGTATGATTTCATCTATCTACCAATTGATTTCAAGGCAAGCGCTTTTCTCATGCTGAAAGCTTTCTTGTGTTCTGGATCTTGTTTCTATTCTGTATAACTTCGGTTTGTTTTGTTGCAGAACAAGTGCAATGTAGGTTACGCTTTTATCAACATGACTGATCCTTCCCTTATTGTTCCATTTTATCATGTATGTGGTTCTTGTACCCTGAGCAAATTAGTTCAATTCAATTAAAGGGTTACTTCCAATTGTTGTTGCTTCTTTTACGGTAAAACGTGAGTATTTATTTGGCAGGCATTCAATGGAAAGAAATGGGAAAAGTTCAATAGTGAGAAGGTGGCATCACTTGCATATGCTCGTATCCAGGGAAAAGCTGCACTCATTGCTCACTTCCAGAATTCTAGCCTCATGAATGAAGATAAGCGATGCCGCCCAATCCTCTTCCACACTGATGGCCCTAATGCTGGTGATCAGGTAGAGCACAACTCTATCAAAAGCGGCCATTGCTTTTGTAGTTTCATTTGTTTCTGGTGACTTGCCTCATGATTAACGGTGTGTTTTGTATGATAGGAATGTTATTACACTGTCAAAGACATTTTAACTTTAGCAACTATTTTAATGGGCTATTAAGGAAAAACATAAGTGAGGGAAGTCATGTTATCTCTTCTGATAAAAAAATATTTACTTAAGAAAATATTTCTGGTATTTGGCTGTGAGAAAATAACTCATTTTCCAGAATACATTTTCCGGAAAGCATTTTCCGTACGCACCCTAAGCTTTTGCTAATTTGTGGTTGGAGCATCAGTTTGATATTGCCTTAGTGCTTGGTTTCACTTTGAAATTATGTGATCTGTATCTGAGGAAAATTAAAAGGTGCTTGAGGTCTCACTTTCCTTGTTTTGCAGGTGCCCTTTCCCATGGGTGTAAACATCAGGCCAAGAACCAGCAAAAATCGGGCTGGCACCAGTGAAGAAAGTTACCAAGAAAGTCAGACAAGTTTGTCAATCAGCAAGGATTTCGTAAATGAAGAGTCATCTTCAGGTTCTGTCAAGGAATCAAATTGAGCAAGCTGCTGCAATTTTGTTGGTACTAACCTATAGGATTTTGAGATTGGAAACGGATCCACCCATTTTTTCATTACTGTACATTAGGGTGGTCAGTGGAAAGGCAGAAAAAGAAGAAGAGCAAACTTCTATTTTTCTGAATTTTGGATAGACTCCTAAATACTCATGAAAATTGTGCATTACCCATTTGCCTAAGGGATTATTGTAATACTGAGGCATTAGGGAAGGAGTAATCAGCGGAACATCAAAATATTGGAAGATTGGGAGGCCTACTAATTTATGATTAAATACACGAGTTTCAATGGACGATAAAACATTAGCGGCACAACAGAGGGTTCTATTGTCTCTCTCTTGGCATTTCACTATTGTTTCCCCTGTTTCTTGGAAGCATTCCAAGAAATCAGCATTATTAAGAAATTTTTCGTTATGAAGAAAGAATTGATATGTTGTGCCATTGTTGCCGTGCAGTTAACTTGTTGTTTTCTTTTATTCTAAAATAATTTGCTTGGTGGATGTGGGTTAATTCTTTTTGTTTGGATCTGCTAATTCTGCTGTTGGATGTATTCTCCAACAACAATTATACGTAAGTCCCAAACAAGTTGGGTGAATCCTCAGTCCTTTCATTTAATTCAACTTCTATTTACCAAAATTAAATAAAAGTTCAAGTAATAAAAAATATATATGTGTATGTATGTACACAAAGTTTAAAACCTATTTCCAAGCAGTAGGTATTACTTATATGGATTTTTCTCTTCCATTGTGCCTCATCTTTAATTAAGTCTATATTGATTCCAAGAATTTGTAAGTCTTTCGAGACAACTTTCTTCCATGTAATTTTAGGTCTCGCCCGTCCCCCTTTGATTACCTCCCTCGCCACAGTTTCACCTATTTGGACTGGTGCATTTGCAGGTCGACGCAGGACGTGATCAAACCATTTCAAGCGACCTTCTCTCATTTTATACTTTAATGTGTGCTACTTGCACCTTCTGGAAAATATGATCATTTTTAATCTTATCTAATCTAGTGTGATTATATATTCATCTTAGCATTCGCTTTTTGGCAACACTCCTCTTGTGAATATATTGTACTTTAGCAGCCCAACATTCACTACCATATAACATAGCCGGTCTTATAGCTGTTCTATAGAACTTACCTTTCACCTTGGTAGGCATCCTTCTATCACATAACACATCGGTAGCACTTCTCCATGTCAACAATCCAATTTTAATCCTATAACATCTTCATCTATTATTCCATTCTTTTGAAACGAGCCAAGATATCTAAATTGTAGTTATTTAAGGCCGAGTAGTAGAGGAGGTGGAGTAGTAGACGGGGAGGCCCATAGTTCTAACAAAAAAGGCTAAAACTATCCCTATATACACACAACATTATTTATAGGCTTAAAATTAGCCACCCCACTAATGGCATAATATGTGGGGTCCTTTTTTAATGCGTTGGAAACATATGATTGGGTCACGTGGCTATTCGTTGGCCATTTCATTTGAGTATAATATACATGTCTTAATTATTTGACCCCTCCAAATTATACACATGTCGACTGCTAATTGGATTATTTATGCTGAAGTAGTTTTTTCTCTAATATTTTCTTTTTCATTTTAGAATTTCTAATTCTTTTTTCTTTTTCTTATCTTCTTTTTCTCTTTGTTATTCTTTTCTTCCTCTTCTTTTTGTTCTTGTCACAGTCTAAACATCCCATCAAAGCTCGCGATGATACCTAATCAGAAACTTTAGGTAAGCAATCATTCAAAATCAACAAAACAAGACAAATGAAGAACAATCTGCAGTCATAACATAGATAAGGCATAAATACATCTCAACTCAACCACAAAAAAATGCGAAAAATCTAACAACTCCCAAAATCAAATTGTATGAAGTCATGAGAACTAAATAAAATACAACTGAGTCTCAAAGCATAAAAATATTATATGAATTAAACAATAGAAAAATTGATATGAAAGGGACTCCATAAGCCGTGAACCACATACGACAACTCACTACAAAATCTCCAAGAGGAGCTACTAAACGCTCTCCTAAAATCCACTAGTGCCAATACCATAATCTGTATAAAATATGTAGAAGTGTAATGAGTATAAAAAAAATAACGTGTACTCAGTAAGTATCAAATCTAATATCAAAGAAGTAATGGCGAGATTTTTGACAAAAGCATGATACTGACTTTCTCAACCTGGACAGTCCATAAACATGATATAACATACAAATAACCAAGAAACAAATATAACAATGAGGTGGAAAATCAGAGATAGGATAAGCATACTTCTCATTCGATTGCTAAGTCCGCATATAATGCACTAAGTAGAACCTATATAAACACTTCTATAAGAGTCTATGATGATTATGCATGCTCAAGAATTAATCATAACCAATATCCAACACATCTCATATGCTCCAACATGATAAACGTATCATCTGTGCTCATGACGCCCAATATAATATGGGAAATTACCTAACACCAGAGAGACAAATTCATATCCAAGCGTTGCACGGTAGAAACCTTGTGCCATAACAATATTAATATCACAAAAATCGCACAATAGAAAGATCGTGCCATATCAATATCAATCATCTCAAATACCCAAATATTCCATAATCATATCAATTCATATCTACATCTCCATCTCTAAGGATGTATGCATATGTTCAAGAAATAACCAATAAAATAAACAAGGACATAATAAATAAAGGTGCAGATAAGTATGACTACGGGTAAGACAAGTGTATCATCATCTCAAGAATAGCCCATTATGCCCAAATAATATGTCATAAGCTAAAACATGATTTCTAGAATGAATAAATAGGCTCACATAGTCATACAATCAAATAAAGTATAAGTCAAGAAGATCAAATAAACAAACAAAATAAAAGAAGCCTAAAACTACCTCAAATATGGTATAGCCTTAGGGAACATATATATGCTCGACACCTCATATATACATCACCCTAAATCAAATAGCATGTAGCACATAGTCTATTTTGAAGAAAATTCCTACTTAATAAGGTTAGACAAGAGACTTACCTCCTTCCGGACCGCTTCAACCCTCAAATACGCTTTTCCTTTGAAATTCTCCTCCAAAATGACCTAAATCTAACCAAACAATACTTAACGAGATCAAATAAAGTCGTAGAAATTAAATCTAAACAATAAAACTTCATTCTTTAATCAAATTTGAAAAAGTCAACAAAAGTCAACCTAGGCCCATATGGCTAAAACCGAGTCTAAGGTCAAATACCATTGACTCATAACCCACCAGTCCAAATATGTGATTAGTTTTAAATCCGAGTCTAAATCGGTGTTCAAAACCATAAAATATACTCTCTTAAGTTATAGACAAAATCCTTAAATTTCACTCTAAATTTTATGTTTTAAGTGTGAAAATCTATGAAAAATCAAGATATATAATCAAAACCAAGTAAAAATTACTTACACTCAAGCTTGGGATAAGAATATCCTAAAATTTCACCTCCTCCCGGAGTCTAGGTCTAAAAAATTATGAAAATAACCTCAATCCCAAAATCTGGACAAATACCCTGGAGCCAAAATGTGAATTGCATTCGTGATCAGTGCCTACGCGATCATGATGAGCAAATGACAGACATCTACACAATCGTGACCCTCTACAATGATCATGAAGAGCAACAGACCCGGGCCCAGAATCCTCCTAAGCGATTGCAAACATCCTCACGTGATCGTATGCTTCACCTGCCTACACTACATTATCGCGAGCCTTCCTATGCGGTCGCGAAGAAAAAAATCTTTATACGATTGCTACACATGCCACAAGATCGCGAATAACATTATTGACAACAAAAAACCAGCAAGTTCAAAATAATCTGAAAATCCCGATACTCACCCGAGCCCCTCGGGACCCCGTCCAACTATCCTAACAAGTTCGTATACCCTATATCACCTTTTTCAAAGGCTCAACTTATTGAAAATAACATTAAAACCAAGAATAGCGCATCAAATGAAAAATCTCACTCTCAAGTTCAAAATCTCAACTTTTGACTAATAGCACCGAATCAACCCCGAGCCACGCAAGACCCGAACCAAACATACGTGTAAGTCCAAAATCATCATACAAACCTATTGCAATCTTCAAAATACTAATCTGTGGTTATTTACCCATGATATTGACTTTGGTAAACTCTTCTAACCTCAGCCTCAACTTAGGAACTAAGTGTTCCAAATTACTCCCGAACCTCTCGGAAATCAAACCACCCATCCCCACAAGTGATAAATCATCAAACCAACTTACGGAAAGCATCAAATAGGATAATAGGGTTCTAGAACTCAAAACGATGGGTCGGGTCGTTATATTCTGCACGTCTTAAATGAACATTGTCCTCGGACAGGTTTACAAATGTACCTGGACTGCTGAAAAGGTGTGGATATCTACTCCGTATATCTGACTCGATCTTCAAGTAGCCTCTTCACTAAGTTGCCTTTCTAAAGCACCTTTACCGAAACGATCTCCTTTGACCTCAACTTCCAAACTTGCCCGTTCGAAACAGCTATCGGCTCTTCTTCATGGCCAAATTATCATCTGGATACACTGTGCTAAAGTCCAAAGCATGCGAATCTTTATTATATCCTAAAGCATAGAAATATGAAACACTTAAGATAGATGGCAAAGCAAGCCTATAAACAGCATAACCAACTCTCTCCAACACCTCAAATGGTCCAAGGAACCTCGTACTCAAATCACCCTTCTTCACAAACCTCATCACATCCTTCATGGGTTAAACTTCAGAATTACCTTCTCAGGCCTCCATAAATTCCACATCAGGAACCTTCTTGTTCACATAACTCTTCTGCCTACTCTGAGCTATCCAAAATTGTTCTTTAATCAACTTTACATTTTCCAAAGTATCACGTACCAGATCTTTACCCAACAATTGATCATCACCAGGCTCAAACCAACCAACAGGAGAGCGACACTATCTACCATACAAATCATTATATGAAGCCATCTGAATGCTGGACTAATAACTGTTGTTGTAAGCAAACTCCACCAAAGGCAAGAACTGATCCAAACGACCTCCAAAGTCCATCACACAAGCTCGCAATATGTCCTTAAGAATCTGAATTGTCTGCTTGGACTAACCATCCATCTATGGGTGGAAATCTATCCCAAGCTCAACCAACGTATCCTACTCCGCTGAACAGCTCTGCAAAAGTGAGATGTGAACTGAGTGCCACGGTCTGAAATGATAGAAATAGGTACGCTATGCAAATAAACTATCTCCATGATATAAATTTGAGTTAGTATCTTGGAAGCATAAGTAGTCAACACTGGTATAAAGTGCATGAACTTGGTCAATTTACAGTGTTGCTTCAAGTCACGATACATATTTGTAGCGCCTAGATGAATAAAATACTACAAACTGTGAGCCTCCTAAAGTATCAACTCCTTCAAGCCATCAATGTTAGGAACACAAAGCAGACCATAGATTCGCATAACACCATCATGTCCAATAACCACCTTCTTAGCAACACAAGCAAGAGTATTACTAGGCTAAAAAATATCCAATCCCACGAATGTATTGGACAAGGCCTGGATATCCATAGCCAAAGGCCTCTCCTCAGTTGGAATGAATGCCAAACTACCCATACTCCCGCTTTTCTACTCGAGACATCCGCTATCATCTTAGCAATTCCCCGATGATACAAGATAGTAATATCATAATCTTTAAGAACCTCAATCCACCTCCGCTGCCTCAAATTCAAATCTTTCTACTTGAACAAGTGCTGAAGACTTTCGATGATCAGTATAAAACCTCACGTGGAACACCATACAAGTAATTCCTCAAAATCTTAAGTTCATGCACAATAGCCGCCACCTCCAAGTCATGAATTGGATAATTCTTTTCATGAGGTTTCAACTATCGTGACACATAAGAAATGACCCTATTATCTTGCATCAACACCGCACCATGACCAAAGCACAAAGCATCACAATACACCGTGTATGGCCCTGAACCTATAGGAAATACCAACACTAGGATGTAGTCAAAGCAACCTTGAGCTTCCGATAGCTTTCATCACACTCAACCGACTATTTAAAAGGAATATCTTTCTGGGTCAACTTAGTTAATGGTGGTGCAATGGATGAACATACCTCTACAAAATGACAAAGTATCCTGCCAAACCCAAGAAACTCCTAATCTCTATAGTTTTAGTAACTCTAAGCCAATTCATAACAGCCTTAATCTTCATGTGATCAACCTTATACCATCACCAGACACTACGTGACCCAAGAATGCAACTGAATCCAACCAAAGCTTACACTTAGAAAACTTAGCATAAAGTTGCTTTTCCTTCAAGATCTCAAGCACAATCCTCAAATGCTGCTCATGCTTCTCCCTACTACGAGAATTAACTAAGATGTTATCAATAAAAACAATCACAAAAGAGTCCAAATAAGGCTTGAACACCCAGTTCATCATATCCATAAATGTTGTTGGAGCATAAGTCAATCCAAATAACATCACCAAGAACTCATAATGACCATAACAAGTCCTAAAAAGCATCATAGGGATATCTGAAGCCTTAATCTTGACATGATGATAACCCAATCTCAACTCTATCTTATAGAAGACCTTAGCACCTTGAAGCTGATCAAATAAATCATCAATGTGAGACAATGGATACATTTATTCTTGATAGTAACCTTGTTCAGCTACCGCTAATCAGGGACATCCTCATAGTACCATCTTTTTTTTTCTTTTATAAACAACACCGGTACACCCTAAGGTAAAACACTAGGTATAATAAACCCCTTTCCAAACAAATATTTTGACTGCTCCTTCAACTCAGCTGGAGCTATACAATATGGTGGGATAGAAATGGGCTGAGTAGCTTGTAAGGTCCCATGAATTTCTATAGCTAAATCGAGTAATTTCTTTCGAGCTTAGGAATACAATTTAATTTAGACCTGAGCTTTATGAGAAATTACTGGAGTGGATAATGTTTTTTGGATACTTGAGGGTAATTATTTTATTAATCTTTGAGTGTTGGATCAATGGGGAACACTTGGATGTTACTTTCAAAGCAATAAAACTACAGAAAAGACAGTGAACTATCTCCCCGGAGCACAATTATAACACATAAGGGAAGCAGGAATTTTAGCAAACCAGTGAGCTAAAGCTCTATAGGACACCTATAGCACCAACGAAAAAATACTGTATGTTGACCTATTAATACATGAGCGGGGAGAGAGAAACAAAAGGGATTTCAAGGCTAGGGATTTTCTCTCCACCACCCATCCGACAAAGGCTTCCAATACACACTAAAGGTGAGGTTTTAAGTGTATTTTTATGATGATTTCACTTCTCAATCACTAGTTACAATAGGGTTTTGTCTTGTATCCCATAGGATTTCTTCAAAATCTCAAGAACACCCCAAAAGTTAGCTTTCAAGTTTTGGGGTACAAGAGATAATTCTTCATTCTTAAGCCTATATGCATGGATTGCTAGTGAATATATGAGCAAGAAATAAGTATTAGCACTTATGTTTCTACTACTTTGAAAGCAGATGGATCGGGGAGACTAAGGAGAGGGAGATTCTTAACTTTCAACTTAAGTTGTTTGACAGCATTGCTTTGGGCATCCGTCCAAGGAACTAGAGGCTTTTTTAATTTGTCGTGAAGGGGCTTTAGCAGAATGCTTAATCCCGGAATGAAATCGCAAACATAGTTGACACATCCAAGAAACCTTTGAAGTTGTGTCTTGTCCAGGATTTGATCTGGGAATTTGTCAGCAAACTGGAGAGATCGCTGAATAGGAGTAATGGTCCCTTGTTGGATGTTATGACCAAGGAACCTGATGTTTGTCTGGAATAAGCTGTACTTAGTTCTAGACAGAGCTAATCCATTTTCTTTGATAGTGTTAAAGAAAATGCCTAGATGTTTGAAATGTTGGTCGATGTTTGTTGAGAAAATTAAGACATCGTCTATATAAGTTATAACAAAATCGTAATATGAATTAAAGATATCATTCATTATCTTCTGAAATTCAGAAGGGGCGTTCTTTAATCCAAATGGCATCACGTTCCATTATATTGTCCAAAAGGGACTGTAAAAGCAGTTTTGTACCTGTCTTTTGGGTCGATCTGTACTTGCCAAAATCAAGATTTTACATCAAATTTAGAGAAAATCGTGGCAGCATAGACTACTTTGTAATAAGTTTTTCTTGTTAGGAATAGGATACCTAATCCATCTAAGTGCTGTGTTAAGAGGCGTGTAGTTGATGACCAAGCGGGGGACTCCGCGCTCGATTTTAGAGTTTTTGTTGACATAGAATGCCGCACAACTCCAGGGAGACTTTGAAGGAGAAATTATCTTCTTGTCTAAGAGATCATTGATCTCTTTTTGACAATGCATTATAAGCTCGTGATTCATTCAAATAGGTCGAGCTTTAGTAGGGATGCTTTTTTCGTCAAAGTCAGGTTCACAAGGAAGCCCAACAATGTGCCTCTTACGCTTCCAAAATGCCATTGGCAAATCGGAACAAAGCTCCTGTTGAACCTTAGCTTCTAAACTTTTAATTTTAGAAGAGATTACAGAATCGGTTAACTGCTTCTGTATTCTTTGGAAAGCTATGTCTTCTTTTAAAAACATAATTTGTTTTTCTTTATTTTTCAAAAAATGTATGACTGCATAAGTTGGAGGCTTATGGAAAGGAAGAAGGACATTGCTTGTGGGATAATCCACATGAACGCCTTTATTTGTAACCAGGTAAGATTTGCAAAGCTGAATGAAAGGAGTACCTAGGATTACTGCATTACAAAGGTCTTTTGCTAAGAGAAATGGAGTCTGGATGAACCAATTTGGTTCCTCTGGGGAGGTCATAACCTTTACAGAAGGAAGCTTGTAAGTGATCTTAAGTTTTTCACCATTGGCGGCCCGTAGGCGTTCCTTGGTTTTTACGAAAAACTTGGTTGGAATGACACCTTCTTGGATGCAACTTCTGTCTGCTCCAGTGTCAAATAAAGCTACGCCAGTCCAAACAAAAGATTTACTGACGATGAGAGTTACCCTAACATGGTATTTCTGAATTCTTATAGAATAAAGATGTCCTAAGAAGGATTCTGTTTCATCATCGTCTTGGTCAGAGGTTGCAACTGCCTGTACAACCTCTTTGAGCTTTTGCAGCTCACTAGACAATTGTTGGAGGACAAGTCTATCAAGTTCTTGTCTTGCTTTTATTTCCCTAATTTCTTCTTTTAGGTGTGCTATCCCAGATTGAAGGTCTGAGATGGTCACCTTTGAGACCTTAGGATTATCAGAAGGAAACCTCTTCAAAATATCAATAATGTTATAGGTATTTGCTACCTGGGGATGATTTTGAAGAGTTGAAGATGAGGGTGTTGAAGGCTTATTAAGGACTGTCTTAAGTTTTCCTAAATAGTCCTTTTTGAGTTAATGATCTTGAAGATCACCAATTACTTCAAGGAGAAGATCTTGTTCTTTCGTGAGAACATTGATCTGAGGGAGGTCATCTTGGTCAGACTCCCTTGAAGATGTAGTAGATGAATTTAAGTCATCTTCTAGGATGTTGTTAAATTGTTCATCGTCGGACATTTCATTATCTGTAATATCCGAAGATTCACACAACAAGCAATTTCTCTATTTTATTTAGAGTAGGTTCTTCAAGTTGTAGGCTCTTGATCTTCTGAGAGACTTTGCAAAATTTGGCGATGTGGCCTGGCTTCCCACACTTGAACATTTGCCAAAGGAAGTAGAAGTCTTGCCATCTTTAGTATAGGATTTGGGAGACTTGTTTTTTGTGTAGGAAAGTCTCCTTTTCCTATTGGAATTGTATTTTCTAATATTGGAAGAATCAGGTTTTGAACTTTTCTTCCTATGAGATTTACTTCCGCACGAAGGAAGACCAAATTGTTCGCAGAAACTCCCTAAGTCTCTACGTCTTTGTTCCCTATCTTTGGCCAGTTGCCTAATCATTTTGTCTTGCCTACAGATTTTAAGAGGAACTTGTTGAATTTGGCTAACTATCTGGCCATAGGTGATTTGATCGTAAGGAACAATATCACCGGAATATTGATTCTGAAATTCTTTTTTGACTAAATCTCTAAGACACTTAGGCAAGCCATCAAGGAATTTTTCTTTCCAATAAGGGAGATTCCCATCTGGTCTTTCGTAGATCCTGGTCAAGAAGGAATCCTTATACCACCTGAAATCTTAAAGAGTTTTGCACTTGAGGTTGCTAAGTATTTCAGAGGATATTTCTCTAAAGATACCTGGGCAACCTACAAATGTTTTGATGATTGTGTAAATCAGTGTGTTGATAGAATCAGGAATTGTTTCACCCTCCTTTAGGATTGGTTGTCCTAATTCATCTAATTTCACGGCTTGGAAAATTTGTTATTTTTCCTCGTCGCTTAAGTGGGCTCCCACCATCCCTTAAGTTGGCCTGTAAAGCCAACGACTAAGACATGGGTAGTACTCTGGTCGGAATAGTTGTGGGAGGTTTTGTAAGCAGTTGCTACCATGGTCATCTGCTGTAATTTGGCAAGAATATTATATTCAGAACATCCATCGATATTCCACTCATAGATATTATGAGCATTATAATTATTCTGCATGGTGTTGGGTCTTTCTTCTAAGACTACATCTGGATGTGTAGCCCTAGGGTAATAGAGTTTTTGAGGCTTTCGCCAGTTGGAAAATTCAGACTTAATAGGTGATATTTCTAGAGGAGTCTTGTATTCTAGAGAAATTTGTGAAAATTGTTCAGATTCATTATCCGAATCGGTATCTCCTAGAGCTCCTACGAACTTAGAAGAAGAATCTTCCTTCTGTCGGACTGGAGTTTCCTGAATTGTTAAGGATCTTTCTATTTTCGCTATTCTCAGTTGTAGTTCAGAGAATTTGGTAGTATCTGTAGAGCGGTGCATAACAAGTTCTCTAGTATGGGTTCTAGGGATCTCGTATGGTTTAAATAAAGGAGTTGTAGGAGTAGAGGTTCCTACTGTTGGTTTTTTTTTAGAGAAGCTGGAGATGAATTTGAAACCAATTATTCTCCAAGAGTTTGTAAATATTTGTTAGTGTAATTATTTTGTTCAAAAATATTTTTGATATCTTTGCCAGTGATCGGCTCAGTGTCAGCTCTCTTTTTGAAAGGTGAGGCTGTGACGGAGCTGCTAGCAAAGCTTGTCGAAAATCCTTGTGACGGAGGAAGTTCGGAAATAACTTCTTCGCTAGTATTGGTTTTCCATATTTTCGAAACATTAATTGAGTTTGAAAAAGGGAAATCGATCTGGTTATAATCAGCATAAATTTCAAACCATTCAAAGAAATTAATTTGTTGTCTAATGAAATTTAGACTATCATAGAAAATTGTTTGAATTTTCTTTCTTTCTTCTCCTTCATATTTTTCTAAAAACCAAGTTCTTTTGAAAAGATTTTCAGGAGAGTAACATTCCTTTTGGAGACCTTTTTTATCAATTTTAAATTCTATCTCCAAAGCACCAATGATGTTGTCATCTCCTAATTCGGCACCTAGTGACGTATAGGTAGGAGAATTTGGTCGGTTGTAGGTAGTTTCGGCAAAGGGAACCGTTTCTGGTTTTTCTACCTTATACCTAGCTTGTGGAACTCTGGATTCGAAGTCTACTGTCTCGATTCTAGTAGGATATGAAGACACTGAATGTCTAGCAGAATGAATCAGTGGAATTTCAGACTGCGAAGAGGCGGAGGAACTTACTCTTTGGCTAAGGGATCTCTGAAAGGAAACTAGCACAGATCCAGATGGGAGTTGTTGGATCTGGGAAATCATCGTGTTTTATGGCTTTTGAGCAGGAGTGGCATCCTGCAGAAGCCAGTTTTCCGGGAGGGAAACCTGATTCCAAGAGATTGTTCTTGGGATAGACAGATGAGACCTTTGCAGATCTGTCTGGAAGAGAACTGTTTCACCTTTGTGAGTAGTTCTCACAGCTCCAGTGTTAAAGGCAGAACTCATTGCCTTATATTGGATTCTGTAAATAATTGCTACTGGAAGAGAGCCAGCCTTAGTCTTATAATTAGAAGTCTTAACATTTAGGGTCAAGGCAGCTAAAATATTTCTATCCTTAAGGGAGACTGTAAAGTTAGGGAAATAGTCGAAATAAATTGGTCCATTGCAAAGACTGGTTTCCACCATTCCTAGCAACGAATCATTGAATTCTAGGAATCTAGAATCTCTAAGACATAGAAGGAGTGATGTGTCCAATCCTTCTCTGGATAAAGGCTTAGCGGCTATTTGTACTAAACCAAAATGGATGTAGTTATATTTCTTCCTATATTTTTCAATAGATTTGATATTGAGAAGTTTGATTTCCTCATGGTCTGACTCTAGAGGAATAGTTTGCTCAATGGTAGACATGTGATAATCACTTGTCAAGCTCCATTTTTGAGACTTGTAAATTGCTGACTGGGGATGTTTGGGGATTTTCCAGTCGTCAATTGATTGCTGCAAATCAGAGAAACTAATCTTTTCTTTGAGCTTAAAATTGGAAGAAGAGGAAGAAGAAGAAGAACTCGTAGACCTAGTCGAGAGAGAGTGGAAGTAAGACATTTGAATGATTAAAAAGCTCCCTATCCTTGGCTCGAGAGACCAAGTGGTTTCAATAAAGAAGTTATTCAAGTTCGTAACGCTACTGTATGTGGAAGAGTCAGATCTGGTGTTTAAACTTCATAGATCTATATCATTTAAGGCTTTGTAAGAGTACTGTTCAGACTTTATCTTACTATAGTGCTTAGCGTCAGATATGGAGGGTAGATCTGTAAGTATACCAATTCTTTTACTCAAAAAGGCTAATGTTTGTGATTGTTGTACAAAGAATTACTTCTAAATGACCCAAAGGTTTTTCAAAACCATCTGCAAGCCTACCAGGTACATTTACAGGCATCACCTCGCCATAATCCCTGGGAACCACGCTTACAGTGCAGATCCGAAAGGATCCCTGTGTCATTTCAAAGATTCTTCGTAATACAAGCATATATTTAACCATTTTATGGAAAAGAATCAGTAGATCTGCAGATCAATCATCAGATCTAACATACTTGTACTATAACAAGATAAAGAAAGAATAACTCTCAAACTTAACCATAAATAAAGAGATCCTTGAATTTAAAACTAGATCTGGCAGTACCGCATAACAGTATGTTAAAAACAAGAATCACATCATAAATTCATAAAACTTCTAGTTATGAATAGGAGTATTCTGGAGAAAGTTGGATGTTGGGTCGAGCATGTTTTTGGCTACTACTAGAGGGTTAGAATCCCAAAGATGTGGCTCGGTTTGGACAAGTGAGTAAGTCATCTCGTTCTTAATATATTGAAGCTCGTGATTCATTTGAATAGGTCGAGCTTTAGTAGGGATGCTTTTTTCGTCAAAGTCAGGTTCGTAAGGAAGCCCAACAATGTGCCTCTTGTGCTTCCAAAATGCCATTGGCATTCGAAACAAAGCTCCTATTGAATCTTAGCTTCTAAACTTTTAATTTTAGAAGAGATTACAGAATCAGTTAACCGCTTCTGTATTCTTTGGAAAGTTAAGTCTTCTTTTCCTAACTCGTGAATTCCTTCAAGGCAGATAAAATGCCCAAAAATCCAAAGCCCCCGTGGTTAGCCTTACTAGCCCCGGAGGAAAAGCAACAACAGCAGGCTATATATATATATATATATATATATATATATAAAATATAATGTCCTTTAGTGATTCCTCATACCCTACCCCATGTGACATTTCTCCAGGCCTTTTATCCTTACAAACTCCATAAATCAGCAACACAAGAGGCCAACACGAGTGGACTACAAAACAGTTCACTAAAAGTGGAATAAATCGAACTCACGGCTTTCGATCACCGTCCCGTGAGTTCTATCTATTAGGAAATGAATTTCTTAACCTTCCTTGATATTTAAAAGCTTAAATACCAAAAGTAGGCATTTTCTTAACTATGAAGTACCTTCCAAAACTAGAACAACAAAGAAGAGAGGCGGTATAATGATACTTACGTCGTAGGAATCGTTCTAATGTTATCGCTTCTTGATTTCGTACCCCAGATGTTAATCTTTTTTGAAACCCTTGTAGAGAGCTTAAGGATAGATTTATGGGGGGTTCTCTGTTCGTGTTTTATGAAAAATGAAGAGAATGACGACATAATATATATATATATATATATATATATATATATAATATTTTGAAAAGTGAAAGAGGTGCTAGCTTGGCACCCTAGCATTTGCCCTTCTTCAGACGCTCATATCTTTTTATTCTGACGTCGTATGAATAAACGGTTAAGAGTGCTGAAAACTAAACCAAGACCTTCAATTTGGTATATAATATTTCCCCAAAAAACCTCTTATAACATCCAAAATGTATTGCTCAAAAACCTTCATTACAAGGCAAATCCTTAGTCGATTTTTCCCAAACTTTATATTTTATATCCAAACATCATATATAGTCATATTATGATTTTACACTCATTTAAATCAAGATTAAAAATTCTCATATTCATTATATGTTGCCTTGGGACGCACAAGGTATAACAAATTCCAAGTATATTGGGAGAAAATCGCAGCTACATTTAACCTTACTTTCAGCACATTTATGAATGTAACTTGTGATGACCTTTGCCAACTTTTGTTCCGCAACTCGCTTGACTTAAACATACACGACTATCACACGACTAAAGTAACTCATGACATAACCTCCTTATCATGTTAAGCACCTTATTCTTATCCCAAAGAGTGCATGCTATAATATTCCCAACTTGTCGACTTTCGACGAAACTAATTTTCTTTAGTTTGTTTAGCTTCTAAGTCTTTCAACCCTCTTGGTACTTGTTATCCATGATCTTAAAGTTTTGTAACCTCCAAGGTAACTTGATAAATTTACCTTATATACTTTCAAAAATGATCTCATTTCTGAGCTTACGACGTACTCTTACGTACAAAAACATGAGGTGTAACACGATAATTGGGACATGCCGTCGATTGTTGTTGGAAAGCTTGACGCCCATCCACAAAAATCTTCCCCAGTTTATTGTTAGAAAATAATTCCAAGTTGTATCACGTTAGTAGAGTTGACGAGGTGTGGACTATGCTTCCGTCTGAGAAGGATGGATATGTAATTTTTTGAATGAAATAGGGTCCCAAGTTGGAACTCTAATTTGAAAGGGATACGACCTAGATACCAGTCCGAAGTAATCGGAGCACTTTGATTTTGGAAGGAAATTTAGACTGTATACCGGTCCGAAGTGATCAGAGCACTTTTATTTTTGAAGGAAATCCAGGTTGAGTACCAGTCCGAAGTGGTCGGAGCACTTTTTTTTAAAGGAAATCTGGACTGAGTACCAATCCGAAGTGGTCAGAGCACTTGAATGATCAAAGAAAATTCGAGCTGAGAATCGGTCCGAAGCGATATCAGAGCACTTAAATCTAAGATACCTGTGTTGGAAGGTGGGTTCCTGTAAAATTGAACTTGAAATGAAATGACCATTGCTCAGTTTGGCGCCTGGAAGATTGACTTTGAAATAAGAATGCCCATTGTTAAGGAGGGCGCCTGGAAAATTGACTTTGAAAAAAAAATGCCCATTGTTCAAGAGGGCGCCTTGAAGATTGAGTTTGAAGTGAAATGCCCACTGTTCAGGAGGGTGCCTGGAAAAGTAAAAAGTTATTTTTTCTATGTAGGAAAATTGATGAAAGGGTTCTGTTATTAATGACTCAAGCAGGCAATGGATGCATAATGATAGAATTTATGAAATGATATGTCCGGGTCTGACTAAAACTACCTACGTATCCCAATGGAATCAGGCCAAAATGTAGTTCGATCGCAAAAGGTGACTGAATCTGATGTGGATTGCCTACGTATTCCTACCAAAGGAAATCTAGTCGCGGCATAGTTCTGAATATATAGGAATGATTTTTTGATTTTCTATTATTGGAGTAGGACCTGAGCCTACGTGGGTTGCCTACCTATCCTCCTGTGGGAAGTCAGGTCGGGCGTAGTTCTATTACAACAAGACCTAACTCTACCGTCAACAAAATTTGGCTCTTTTGTTTTCTGTATTTGTCATTGTTTTTGTAGCTTTTTTTAGAGAGTTTTGGAAAATTTGAGAAGTAGAGAAAGACTGTGATTTATTGATCAATAATCTTTTTGACTTGACTTTGGTTGGTACAAACAATTAGTTTTGTTCATAAGAATTTCCACATATACTTTCCGACAAACCGAGATCAACTTATGGGTAATTTCTATAGCTTCGAGTGATACCTCAGATATACCTAGGTTTGACAAGATATATTCGTCTTGCTTCAATCAAAGGTTTTGAATTCTGCCTATCTCATATTTCAAGTGCCCTCACTATAAAGAAAGTCCTAATTTGCACATATTTATTGAAGTATTTTTGTATTTTGATTTTACGACATTTTTTGAGAAGTACACTCACACTCAGAAAGATGTTCAATGCATGCGATTGAGATACCATATTCTTAGCCTTTATGCGAGTATCCAGTAATGTGAGAACACTTGGAATAAGATCATGTAGGGCTTTATCATTTGTTTATAATGTGGCTTGGGGAGGGGTAGGATGTTCATTTGGGATAAAAGTGGTTTATCCCTTCTTGAGCGTTGCACTATGTCCGTGTCTTTGGAGTTCAAACCATACTTCGGTGTTTGATCTTGTTCAACTCGATGTCCCTTTCTTTGCATTGACTTCTTTTGAACTTGTAGGAGGTTCTTCTTCCGTTTTTGGGGGTTTTTTCTTATGTTTTGAGGTTTCTCCTGCTTTGCAAGAGTTTTTCCCTTCTTTTTTTTTTTTCGTGGGGATTCCTCCTCTTTGAATTTTTGGAGTTTTTCCTATTTTTCCTTTTTCTCCTTTTTTTTAAATTTTTTATTTTTCTTTGAATTAGTGGAAGTTTTCTCGTTCTTGTTGGATCCTCCTTTTGAATGGTGGAGTTTCCGCCTTCTTTTCATGAAGTAATGTCTCTGATTTTCTTGGACTTTGCATCTTTTATTTTTTCATGCTTGTCGCCTTAACTTTGGTCTTCATCCAAAGTTACACGTCTTCAGTACATGCAAGGAGGTTGGGCCAAGAGAGGGATAGTGCTCTTAAGCACAAAATTATATAAGCTAAGATGTGGTTGTCCAAGAAAAGGCTTAAGGCTCAAAGAAGGGAATGCTAGGGATTGATGTCATTTGGTAAGCTGGAAAGGCTCAAACGGGTCATAGAAAGCCTATGATCCTTTTCCAAACCAAGCGTTACTCAGGATTTTGCCTCAACAGACACTTGGACCAAGTTCTAGATCTAATGTGATGCAACTAAATGTAGGCTCATCACACAATGCACATGAAATGATGAGGCCGGCTTTGTTCTTACCCTAACTGTAAGTACGAGATTTTTCAGGCATCACTAAGGTATAATTGAGAGGTACCACAAGAATCTATGGTTTATCGGAAGCTCATCCTCTCCATCATGCCACTTAAACACTTGTTCTTTCCCATGAACACTCCTAACTATAACGGTAGCAAACAAGTCAATATTTGATGATTTTTCCTTTTTTTTTTTTTTTTTTTTTTTTTTTTTTTTTTTTTTTTTTGTTTTTTGATAAATGGGACCAATATGAGGAAGGGTGCCCCCTTTTTTTGGATTTTTGGATTTTGACTTAGTAACGATTTTTGAATTTTCTACTTAAATTTTTTGTTGTTGTGATTTTTGAAAAAATGAGACCGAACTCGAAGGTTGCCTACGTATCTCATTGAAATGAGAATCAGGTCAAGCGTAGTTCAGGAAGGGTGGGAAGAAAATATTTTTAGATTTTCATTTCATTTTAATTTTATTTTTTAGAAATTTTGAATTAATCAATTTTGTGATTTTTAACAAAGAGAACTGAATGTAAAACGGGCTTTGTAGTTACCGTTCCGATGTGATATTAGAGCCTTGAAGGTTAGACGAGCTTTGTTATCGTTCCGACGTGATATCTGAGCATTATTTTTTAGACAGGTTTTGTAGTTACCCTTTCATATAGGAGCATGGATAGGAAAGTAAAATGACGGGCTGTGTACCGTTCCGCATAGGAACATTGTTAGTATGGGGCTGGGTACCATTCTGTTTAGGAGCGCTGACAAAAACGTAAAATGACGGGCTGAGTACTGTTCTGTATAGTAGCATTGATAGTACGGGGCTGGGTACCGTTTCGTTTAGGAGTGCTGGCAAGAATGTAAAATGACGGGCTGTGTACTGTTCCGTATGGGAGCATTGTTAGTTGGGGCTGGGTACTGTTCCGTTTAGGAGCGCTGACATGAAAGTAAATTGACGGGCTGTGTACCGTTCTGTATAGGAGCATTGTTAGTACGGGGCTGGGTACCGTTCCGTTTAGGAGCGATGACATGAAAGTAAAATGATGAGATGTGTACCGTTCCGTATAGGAGCATTGTTAGTATGAGGCTGGGTACCGTTCCATTTAGGAGCGCTGACATGAAAGTAAAATGACGAGCTGTGTACCGTTCTGTATAGGAGCATTGTTAGTACAGGGCTGGGTACCGTTCCGTTTAGGAACGCTGACAAAAAAGTAAAAATATCCACGCGATGGGAGGGATAAGAAAGTAAATCACCGTAGGAAAAGAGCATTTTATGATTTTTTTGAAAATGAAATCAAACTTGAGAAGGGTCCTTCATTGATGATTTTTTGATTTTTGAAAAATTGTGACTGAACCCCCAGGTTGCCTATGTATCTCGTCGAAATGAGAATCAGGTCAGGCGTAGTTCGAGAAGATTAGAGATAAAGGGGAGATCTTTTAGATTTTAAATGTCCTCAAGAAAAGAGGATGATATTTTTTGGATTTTGATTTTGATCTCTCACGAAGAGTAGCATGATGGTACCGGCAACAAGGCTCCGGCTATACCTCAAAACAATATGCACAAAGGACAAGAGATACATGATCCCAATATGAAATGGGGCTCACCAAGTCAGCTGAGGGGAGGGTGTTCTACTATCACTGATCAATACCACCTGCTATGGAACCACCTACATCCATTAAAGATGTGGCGCCCCAGGCAAAGGGGACGTTAGTACATATGGAATAGTACTAATATGTATCTAAGCACCCTTTCAGTAAAACGAGTAACAGTAAAAGGAGAAGGAAACATGAAGTCAATAAGAGTCTCAAATAGTATCAAGGGGGTCAAGTTAGGAGAAAAGTAAATTTCAAGTAAGTTTCAATATTTTTTAAGTTGGGAGATCTTTAGTACCGATATACCACCGCGCTTTTAACATGAGGTCTGATCTCAACCTGATCGGCTAAGCCATCTCACCCCGAGACATCCACTCACAAGACCACCATGTGCGTAACATGGCTTCCGATCTCAGCCCGATCGGCTAAGCCGTCTCACCACAATGCCGTGTGGTTCGACATCACATCACATCTTGCTAGCAGTAATCTCATCCCATTTAAGGGGAAATATCTCAACACATCAATCTCATCCCATAAGGGGAAACAATCTCATCACATCAACACGAGGATTTACCCCTCGATCACTCCTACATCGACACGTGTAGTTTCAGAGTTAGGTTATTTCGACCTACCCTTCCTCGGTGACTAAATGATACTCCCAAAGCATTTATTATTTAAATGATTTAAAACTCATTTCATAATATTTCACACGTCTTTCCATTTCATTGGCACTAGCAGCCACAATTGTAATATCATTCTTGGCTCGCCGGCCGTATTTCATATTTCATACTCACCACCATAACTTACAAGCGTTACTATGGATTATCATCAAAAAGAGAATTTTTAAATCAAGACTTTAAGTACACATATGGGCAAACAAGAGTCTTAAGCACATTGAGTTTCTCTACCACGATTAGGCATGCTAGCTTCCAATTGAAACATGGTTCTTAAGTCACAACACCTTTGATACATTGATCCTACTAGATTACGTTCTCGGAGGGAATCATGATATGGTAGGAAAATTTGGAGCACATTTTGGGTACATACATCTTTCAATACAACACTCAATTTAAAATAATAAAATCTATTAGGAAGGTTTCGAAACATAAGACATAAGAAATTTAGTCAATCATGATCCCAACTTACTAGGACATCATGGAAGTCGATTCTACAAGAGGAGTTTAGCCAACGTACCTCGTTTGAGCGTCCTTAAATTACTACAATATTTCGGAAATCTTAGAGACTTCGATCTATTTTAACATATAACAAAATTCAACACAAATTAGGAAGGAGTTCATGGTTCTAGCTCATTTGAGCATTTTATCAAGCACTAGGTGTGCAATAAGGTTTCAAGGTCCTCCTATGGTGGATTCCTTCATCCCTCTACCTAAAATCTACCCAATTGAGCTCAACAATCTTCCCACAAACCTTGATAGTACATTCATGCATAATGAACAACTCCCACACCCAAGAATTGCTTTTCTCAATACCTATTTTCAGTTAAATCCCGAAATTGAGGGCAGGGAGTAGAATCATACCTCTAGGATAAAGACCTAGTAATTTCCTTGTTAGTCCTCCAAGCCTTGACCAAGAATTGACGAACAATTAGTTTAGGGAACACACCCCCCCTTTTAGAGCACTTCCTCACTCTCAAAATATAAGATTTTTACTTAACAAATGGTCCTTAACGTCTATATATCGAAGTAGGGTCGAGTTATAAAAACCAGAAAATGGACCCTCCGAAGACAGCTCTGTGGTCGTAGAGTAGACCGCAGAATGAGTATGCGGTTTGCAAGATCGACCATAGAAGTGATGTCAAGAACTGGGCTGTTCGGGTCGGGTCTGCGGTCCGCAGACTAGTTCTGCGGTGGCATAATGCACCGCAGAACTCCCCTCCTGGACTCTTCATGCTGGATTTATGATGGATTGTGCGGCCCGCGAAAGAATTATGCGGTTGCATATTGGACCGCAAAACGACCCTCCAAAATTGGCCATATTTCTGTTGCACTTCGCGGCCGATCTGTGGCTTGTAGAGTGATTCTGCGGTCGCATAGTGGACCGCAGAAATGCTCTGCTCTGCCAAAAAATTTTCTTCAACTCCTCGACGCACTATTCAACCCAACACATAAGCTACCTTGTCATCACGAAAACATGAGTTCTAGGTGAAATTTTTACGGGGCCTAATATATATATATATATATATATATATAGAGTTTTGATTTTTTTTTGAGATGATCCTTTTGTAAGGATTTTCGATCAACTGTGACCCACGTGGCCAGACTTGACCGATTCGTCCAGTTAAGGATGAGAAAAACCGGACCCATTATAGGTTGCCTACGTATCTTCATATGATGTCAAGAATCAGGCATGCGTAGTTCGTAAAGATTAGGGATAGAGGAAGATGTTTCAGATTTTTTTTTTTAAAATTCTCAAGGAGGAATTATGCAGAAATATGTTTTGGATTTTGATTTTCCTTTGATGTCTACAGAAATACTTCGAAGTAACAAGGGAAAATATATACATTTTAAATTTTTTTCATAGATGACCCGTTCACAAGGATCTTCGGTCAACTTTGACTTGAGTGGCCAGACTTGACCGACTCATCCAATTAAGGACAAGAATGACCGGACCCATGAGGGGTTTGCCTACGTATCTTGACACAAGGTCAAGAACCAGGTATGCGTAGTTCGTGAAGGTAGGAGAGTACGAGGTGTATGATTTTCAACACTTCTTTTATCTCCTATTTCAAGGCATTGAAACCAACTATATCAATTGCATCAAAGATATGTATGAAATGCAAGGGTATACACAAAATCGGAGCGATGCCTCGTTGTACCCATGATTTGGTGTGGTATCTCTGGAGTTGAAGAGCGTATCCCTCCAGAAGATGTACCCTAGCTGCTCCTTCAAACAGTTGCCTTGATGCCCCTGAATGTTTGCGAGATAGTTGTTGTGGTCGTCTCTTAACTGACTATAGGGATTTTTGTTGCGACCTTCCAGCTATCCACATGAACCTTTTGGTGATCGTCCCCGGCTATTAGATGGGACGATAATCTGATCAAGATATAGAAATATTGTGAGAGAAATGCCGTCCTAAAAGATGGAATTAATATTTGTAACTAACACTCCCTTGATTGTTCGGTTGATGTTCCACAATATCCGATGTCATATGCTATTTCCCGTGCAGTCCCGGGATGATGCACTTTCTCCCGTCCACAGGAACCATTTGATGATCACCCCCCATTAACAACTGGGAAAGATGTTTTGTGTGAATATAGAAAAGTGTTGAGAGAAACAAAGCCATGAAAAATGGTGAAGTTAATTGTAAACTACTACACCCCGGATTATCTGACTGATGTTCCACCAAGTCCGAGACCAGATGTTATCTCTAGGGAAGTTCCCGTGATGATGTACCTGCAAAAATCAGAGGAGAAAATGTTAAAGTCCCTCTTAGGTGAAGTTATAAAATTAAGAGGGTACAGAATTAGGCCATGCAGCTAGTGGTGTATATGGTTGTGATCGGAAACCCGATATCGGTATTCCCTGATGGTTCCAAACATTGTGTTGTCCCTCTTGCGTGCAAAGAAAAAATCTTAGTTCGATGGAGGGAAGTTGATTCACGTTGACTTGAGGCTTTGCTCGTTCTTCGTTTTTTGTCCGAGTCGTGGGGGGAATGACACTCTTCGAAAGCTGACTAACGACTTGCCCCTATAACAAAATGGGTTGACTTATATTGAACCTTTGAACTTGGGAAGTGGAAGTGAATACCCTGACTCTATAGCTAGATGTTTGAAGAAAGGACTTGTATCCAATATGTTGGGATTTAAGTCGGGTGAGGGTCAGAGTAGGGTTGACATGGTATTTTGATGTTTGGATATTTTGGGTGATGTTTGGTTGACGCTCTTGAAGATTTCTGGGTTGAGAGCATCATTGCACTGTTTCAAAAGAACTGCCCTAGCTTTCCAATGTTGAGGAAGTTAATTTGAAACAGTGGGGATACCCTTATGTAGGGTTGCCTACGTATCTTGCCAGGGCAAGAATCAAGTCAAAACGTAGTTCGGACAACTACTAGAACCACGAGGGATCTGTACGGTTGTCATGAATGATTGATTGTTCCTAAAGAAGAAGTGCGATTACTAGTGTGAATTCCGGGGTGGGTGGGTGGATATTGGTAACCTTTGAATAAGAGATAGATGGTAGTATAGCACATGGATTTGTCTCAAATGACGGAAGTCAGTGAAAGTGTGAGGTATGTTGAGAAGAATACATCAAATTAGTAGATGTACCAAGCTAGATTGATGTATCTTTGAAAAGGATGGTAGAGTCCGAATGATGATGTGATTATGGTGGATGGTCATAGAGACCAGAGTGGGTCTGTGCATTAGAGATTCAAGGTTCAACACGAACCAACCAAAATAGTCAGATAAAGGGAACCTAGTGGGGGACATCAAGTAGAAAGCATATGTAGTAGACAGAGGGCACAAAGCAATGGCTTGCAAAGAATATATACCAAATATACAAAGAATATGTAACAAGTAAAGGATATGCAGGGATTAATTCAGCTAAAGCAAGCTGCAAGATTGTGTTTACAGTGACCTAGGAATTCTAAGAGTAGATTTGCCTAGATTCGGACATGAGTTAAGGACAACAGCGAGATTGTACGTAGTTAACCTCGTCTTCCAATCTCTGAAATTAAGGAGTTTTGAAAGAAAGTTTGGAGGGGTGAAAAGACAACCCTCGCGTGACTTGTGTGTGATTATATACGACCAAGTGTTGACAGAAAAGTGATGACAATTTGATAAGGCAGCACCAAAAGCATGTGTGAAAGAGTATACAACACAGTCATATATAACAGAATATACAACATAGACATGTGGGAAGCATATAGAACATGAGCATGATAGAGAATACGTCGCTTGAAGCGGATGACAAAAGTATTCCACTTAAAGTATATGACAAAGAATATACAGTCCATCTATGTGTAAAAGAACACGCAACATAAACATATGTACAAGCGTATAAAATATAGACATGACAAAGAATATGCAGCTTGAAGTACGCAATAGAGGATACACGACTTAAGAACGCAACAGAAAATATGCGGCTTGAAGCACGCAACAGAGAATATGTGGCTTGATGCATACGGCAAAAAAATATACAACTCGAGGCAAACGACAAAGAATATACCGCTTGAAGTGCTTGATAAAGAATACACCGCCTGAAGCGCATCACAAACAATGGACTAATTGTAGCATACAACAAAAATATACCACTTGAAGCAAAGAATATACAACTCAAAGCAAGAAATATACAACTTGAAACAAAGAGTATATGATTGAAGCAGAGAATATACAACTTGAAGCATGTGACAGAGAGAATAGAAGTAGGAGTATTGGAGAACCTGTAGTCCGTCAACTATTTGATCGAATCCGCTGTGGTAAGAACCGGAAGTATCCCCAGCAGAGTCGCCATGTTGTTGCACTCTATTTTGCACGAGACAAAACAAACTACAACTTATAGTACTTTACAAGGTTATTAAAGTTTAGAGTCGCCACCTAATGTTTAAGGTACATTAGGGCACCTATATTACATTATATAATATACACTTTTACTATGGTCTACAAAACCGTTGAGATTGTAGGTAAGGGTTCAAGTTATCTCGAGGGGAAGGTGTTAGGCATCCCTCAAGATCCACAAAATGTGGTTCTTGTAGACTCAATAAATAATGGAGGAAAGGTTCAAAAGAAAGATTAACTACACCACAAAGGATTTCTATTAAAGAGTAGTCAACATAATTGTCATGTTGTGACTAAATATTCAACGCATGACCATTGTCACGATCCGAATCCCAAACTCGGTCGTGATGGCACCTCTCGTGAAGACAAGGCTAGCCAATTCGAACCATAACTCATTTTAAGCAATAAATTTAACAAGAGAACAACACGACACAGTTTAATAGCAGTCATTTGCGGAAAAAAAACATTGTGAACCATCCCAACAACAGTCCGAAACCGGGGTGTCACAAAGTCATGAGCAACTAATGAAATCCTAATAACAAGACTACTATTACAATATCTCTGGCACAATTTTTTGAAGAAAGTGGAAATAACAATATAAAGAGATACGGGGCTGCGGACGCCAACAACTACCTCGTAGTCTCTTAGTCACCGCTCTGACAATCGTAGTCAATGCCTCGGAGTGGAATCAATAACGCCTGAATCTGCACACATGGTGCAGGGAGTAATGTGAGTACTTCCAACTCAGTGAGTAGCACATATAAATAATGAGTGGAAGTAAGGAAACACGTAAAGCACAAGGCAATGCATAATGAAGCAGTAAATCATTATTTGAAAACAGTAAATCAGTAGGAAATCATTTAAAAATCTTCCCAGCTCTGGTTACCAGTTGCCATTGTTACCAACTGTAACCTACAGTTGTCATTGTTACCAACTGTAATATCTCTGGGTACCCTGCGCTCACTGGGGGTGTACAGACTCCGGGAGGGGCCCCTTACGGCCCAAGCTCAATATCATATCTCGTAGCGGCGTGCCACCCAATCCCGTGGCGGCATGCCACCTGATCCATTTATATCATATCCGTGGCGGAGTGCCACCCTTTCCATTTATATCATATCCGTGGCGGCGTGCCACTCGATCCCATGGCGGCGTGCCACTCGATCCATTTATATCATATCCGTGGCGGCGTGCCACCCGATCCCGTGGCGGCGTACCACCCGATCCATTTATATCATATCCGTGGCGGCTTGCCACCCGATCCATTTATATCATATCCATGGCGGCGTGCCACCCAATCCATTTATATCATTTAAAATATCATTTAAATCTCAAAACTGAGTAAAAATGGCTATTTTGTAAAAAAAGTAGAAAACAACATGAATGAGTTCAAGTAATGAATCAAACTGTGAGGAAACAGTGATAACTACCCCTGAAGGGTTCAAATAATCGGCACGAAGCCCAAATATGGCAATCAGCCCAATTCATGATGGTATCAAATAAGTTTCAATCAAATATATAGTAAAAATCATCAATCGGGACGGACCAAGTCACAATCCCCATTAGTAAACGACCCCACGCTCATCATCGAGCGTGTGCCTCACCTCAATATAGCACTACGATGTGCAATCCGGGGTTTCGAACCATCAGGACATCATTTACAATCACTACTCACCTCGAACCGGCTAAATTCCTAGCCCACGATGCCTTTGCCCTTCGAATTAGCCTCCACGTGCGTCGAATCTATCCAAATTCAGAACAATTACGTCACAATATGTTGAGGGAACAAAGCCCACGCGAAAACAATCAATAAATACTAAGAAATCCCAAAATTAGCAAAACCCGAGCC
>MCJB01003302.1:122623-142437 GCA_002018475.1 Nicotiana obtusifolia | reverse complement strand
AAACCCGAGCCCCAGGCCCACTTCTCGAAATTCAGTAATTTTTCACCTCAACGGGTTCCTTATCTTCCCACAAGTTCAACCATACAAGATTTATCGAATTCCGACATCGGTTCGGCCTCCAAGTCTTAAAATCTAACTCAAGGGTTTTCCACAATTATCTCCAACTTAAATCACCAATTACATACTAGAATGGCAATAGGTTTGGGTAGTTTGACCAAGATTGAGTTAAGAACACTTACCCCAATGTTTCTCTCGAAAATCTTCCAAAAATCCTTCAAGATTTCGCTTCAATCCGAGTTTCCTAGCTCCAATTATGTTCAAGATGGTCAAAACCCCCTTCTTTAAGAATTTGTTCAAGAAAATCTCTTTTGGATATAGTTTTGAGGTTGATTTGTTGTAATTTTATGGTGTTTGGAGGTGTTTCTCTTTGTGGATAATGAAAATGGGTTTTGCATGGAAAATGGGCACTAATTTCTATTTATAAAGGGGTCAAAAATCGGAACAAATAAAACTTTCAAGTGTTGAAAATGCTACAACATTTTTGCGTAGCATAATCAACATGCTGTCCACATTTTGGATAGCTAGCGTAGCATAATCAACATGCTGTCCACATTTTGGGCAGCTTCACGTAGCATTTCTGACATTGTAATCTATTGCACTTTGCTATAGCATTTTCGCGTAGCATAATCAACATGCTGTCCACATTTTGGACAGCTAACATAGCATAATCAACATGCTGTCCACATTTTGAACAGCTTTACGTAGCATTTCTGACATTGTAATCTGTTGCACTTTGCTATAGCATTTTCGCGTAGCATAATCAACATGCTGTCCACATTTTGGATAGCTTCACGTAGCATTTTTGACATTTATGCAGATTTTCCTTTCCAACGATGAAATAGTCCGTTTAACCACCCAAAACTCACCCGAGCCATTCCGGACCCCATTCGGTTATACCAACAAGTCCTAAAACATATTATGGACTTAGTCGATGCCTTAAATCACATCAAACAATGCTAAATACATGAATCATACCACAATTCAAGCCTAATAAAGCTAACAAATTCTAACTTTTACATTCGATGCCGAAACCTATCAAATCGAGTCCGATTAACCTCAAATTTTGCACACAAGTCATAAATGACATAACGGACCTATGAAGATTTTCAGAACTGGATTCCGACCCCGATATCAAAAAGTCAACTCCTCGGTCAAACTTTTCCAAAAATCTTCTATTTTCCAACATTCGCTAAAATGCGTTGAATTGTCCTACGGACTTCCAATTTCAAATCCGGACATGCGCCTAAGTCCGAAATCAACATACGAAGCTATAGCAACTCTCAGAATTCCATTCCGACCCTCGGATCAAATTCTCGCCTAACAACCTGAAATCGCCAAAATACTAACTCCACCTATTCAAGCCTAATTTTACACCGGACCTCCAAAACCAATTCCGATCACACTCCTAAGTCATAAATCATCTCCCAAAACTAATCGAATCGTCGGAATTCACATCCGAGCCCTCTAACTCATAAGTCAACATCCGGTGGACTTTTCCAACTTAAATCTTCTTGAAAGAGACTAAGTGTCTCATTTCTTACCAAATCTACTCCGAACGCAAACCATTCAACGTGATTACATAAAATACGGATACCGAAGCATAATAAGGTAGAAACGGGAAAAATGAAGTGGTAACTCACGAGACGACTAGCCGGGTCGTCACAACCATTTTATTTGTGATAAAATATATATAACAAAATATGCAAGTAGATTAATAAACGAAAATCTTTTTGGGATTTGATTGAAAGAATTAGATTAAAAGTAGAGTACAAAGGAAACTTCGACTTACAATTAAAGCCAAACAATTTAACTATAAAAGGTTAGTCTTAATTGAACACATATGATATAAGGTGAAGAATTATTTTTGGATAAAAATCAACTAGCAATTAGCTTAAAGAAATGACCAAATAAGGTAAGAGGAATTGTCATGATAGGAAAGCATAAGAAAGAAATTATCCACATAAATCTTACATGTGATAATTGAATAATTAAATCAAACAAGGAATGTATATTAACAATTGAGATGATCCAAAAAAGAGTTTGAATAAATATGAAGAAGTTAATTTATGATTAAAATCAAATAATTACTACAATGAGTTATATTAAATATCAAAAAAATATGTGAAGAAATGAATAAATAGTGGAGAAAATTATCTTAAAAAATGAGTAAGTATTTTGTGATTGACTAACACACTTGACTAGATAAATAAAGAATAAAACGTAAAAAAAAAGTTTGTTAAGATGTACAAATATGAAGGAATACTAATTTTATGACAAAAGAAAATTAGGACTATATAAGAAAGACTTTAGAGTTTGTTTTAAAAGGATTGAATAAACAAATAAATACTAATAACATGCATATATAAACCATAAGACAAATACACAAAGAGGCTAAGAATATTATAAACCCTGTACAAAAATAGCCTTTAAGATAATAACTCATGGAGAATGTTGGCAATTATCAGTTAGGCCCAAATGGATGTAGCAATTGAATTAATCTTAAATATGGTAGACTCAATTATGATTTCTACAAGTTATGTCTAATTGGAGTGTATAATTAAGGAACGATATACAAGTAGATTGGTTCGAAAAGCTATAAAAAAGGTAAGTTTATTTGTTTTGAGAAAAGATGCAATACTTTTTGTTTGATTATGTCGTATCTAATTCAATTAATTACATGCATATCTATCCCAATTAACCAAATAAGTTACGAAATATACTCGACATCCTTAACAAGTATATATAAGCTTAACGAGTTATATAATGCACAACGTCGTAAGTTAACTAGATAAATAACTAGATGCGACTCATCCTAAGTGTTGGCAAATATCAAGTAAGGTAGAAAATACGATATCTATCTACAGTTTCACTATACTTGCGTTTTGTACATCCAAGAAGGGAAGTTACGAAGCGGGAAGCTTGACGGGAATTTGTCTTTTCGTCTTTGAGTGTCATCCTCTGAAAGCAACTCCGTGTGATAGTACCTCACAAGATGAGAGAAAAATAAAATTGTTAGCTAAATAATATAACATAAAAGATAAAATAATAAAATGACATGTTTTGAAATGGTTTTGTTTTAAAATGTTTTTGGGAAATTGCTCTTGAAAATTAAAAATGTTTTTGTTTTTGAAAGATTGTTTGCAAAAAAATTATTTTTTTGGAAGATAGTTTTAAAAATAATATAGGAGGCTCAAATAAATGTAATATCCGATATCCGTGTAGACATAAGAATGGGAACCGCCTCGGTAGCAACTCCGATGGCCAACCGTGTCGCCTTCCGAAAGTTTTATTAGCTCATCGTATCCTCGTCTTTTATTTATTGATGTTTATCATCATCGCCTCATTATTTAGGGCCCAGTCTGAGGGTCATTCGGGCATCGTGGCCTCAATAACTCGGAGGTTATTTTCTCATCGGCCACAATCTTGTATAATATTTGTTTGAATCAAATAACAAGAGATATACGGTCACCAGCACGTCAAGAAAATCAGTTAACAGTTTCTGAAAAGCCAAGAGAATCGATCAGACTTTCAATACACGAGACTAAGGCGTCAAACCAAATATCAGTAATGAAATGGGATTCAACATCATAAAACGGAGTCAACAGAGGAAAAGATGGTCTCGAACATGGTCTCAAACAGTGGTTGGCCTGCCCAAAGTGCACAAAAAGGTCCAAACGACATCAAAACAAAGCTGTCAGTCATAGAACAATGGTGAAAACAAACACAAAAATGGAACCAACCGAATCCGCATCATCATCCATCAAGTTTCCATCCACCATCAACTACATCATTGGCCACACAGCCTAATTTTGCACCCTCTCAATTCTATAATATTATTTGAGAGGCACCCTAATATTTTCTTCTTTGAATATACAGGTACACCATCCTGGGATTTCACGCAAGATAACATCTAACATCAGACTTTTTGGAGCATTAGTCAGATAATCAGGAAAGTATTAGTTTTCCAATCACATTTCTAAACTCTATCATTTTTCATGGCTTCGGTGCTCTCACCATTTTTAAAATTTTTTATAAGAAAATCATTCCCGATTATCAACCCCGGACAATCATCAATGCTTCCCATGGATAGCCGGAAGGTGCATCATCCTAGGATTGCATGGGAAATAATGCCCGACATCGGACTTTGCAGAACATCAATCGAACAATTAGGGGATTATTGATTTTACAATTAAATTTCCATCATTTTCATGACTTTGCTGCTCTCACCGCATTTCTATATCTTGATAGGATATTTGCCCCGGCTAATAATCAAGGACGATGACCAAATGGTTTATGCGAATCGCCGGAAAAGTCGCAACAAGACATCCCTACAGCCAAGTGGGAGAAAACTGCAACGACTGTCTCGCAAACAGTTAGGGGCATCGAAGTAATTGTTTGAATGATCTATTAGGGCACGACACATCTTCCGGAGGGAGTCACTCTTCAACTTCAAATGATACCGCGTCCAACTATGGACACAACGAGGCATCGCTCCTAGTTTGTATATACCCTTGCATCTTGTACATATCTTTTATTCAATTAATATTGTTATTTACAATTCTTTAAAAATAGGAGAGTAAAAGAAATGTTGAGAACCATATATCCTATACTCTCTAATCTACACGGATTATGCGTACCAGATTATTAACATCGTGTCAAGATACGTAATCAACATATCATGGGTCCAGTTTCCTTGTCCTTAACTGGAGAATGGGTCAAGTATGGCCACTTGAGTCACAATTGACCGAAGATCTTCCCAAAAGATCACTTCCAAAAAACCAAAAAAATAAAAAAATAAAATCAAAACATGTATAGATTTGTCCTCTATGGCTTACTTAGAAGTCTGTTCTTGAGATGTCAAATTCAAAACCCAAAATATTTTCCCTTTGCAAGTCTTCCTTGAAGAAACTCAAAAATCCAAAAATATCTTCCTTCTTTATAAGCCTCCTTTATGGGAATTCGAAAATTCAAAAGAAGAAATAAAATAAAAATCTAAAAATATTTTTCTTTCTACTACTAACCTTTCTGAACTATGCTTGACCTGATTCTCATTTCAATGAGATACATAGGGAACCTTTGGGTTCGGTCTCATTTTATTTAGAAGTCATAAAAAAATTCAAATCAAGAACCCTTCTTCGGTTCGGTCCCATCATCGAAAAAAAAACCAAAATGGGAATCAAGAACCTTTCATGGGTTCGGTTCCCAATCTTTCAAAAATAAAAAAATGGACTCAAGAACCCTTCGTGGGGTCGACTCCCAATCTTTCAAAAAAGGGGTTTAGAATCCTTCTTGATTTCGATCCTATCATTCAAAATTCAAAAGATTAAAACAAGAACCTTTCTTGGGTTCAATTCCATTTATAAAAAAAAATTTATTAACTCAAAAATATAAAAACAACTCAAAAAGGGGAACCCATCCTCGGATTTGGTCCCATTTATTTAAAAATTACAAAAATAAAAAAGAGAAGAAAGAAATGAAGAGAGAGAGAAAAAATTAAAAATCATCAAACATTGACATTGTTGGTACCAACACAGTTAGGAGCGTGCATAGGAAAGAAACAAGTGGTAAAATTGGTATGATGGAGAGGATCAGCTTTGGGTAAACCATAGATTCTTGTGGTACCTCTTAATTATGCATAGTGACGATCGCAAAAATCCTCATGCTTGTGGATAAGGTAAGAACAAAGCCGAACTCATTTGTTTCATGTGCATTGTGCGGCGAGCATTAGATTAAAAATTCAATGTATTGCATTGTTGATCAAGAACTTGGCCCGAATATTTGTTGAGGCAAAATCCTGAGTAATGCTTAGTTTGGGAAACGATCGTAGGCCGTCTTTCACTCGATTGAGCCTTTTAAGCCTACCAAATGACATCACTCTCTAGCATTACCCCTTTGAGCTTTAAGCTTTTTCCTTGGACAGTCACAACATAGCCTATACCCTTTTGTACTTAAATGCACCACCCCATTCTTGGCCCAACCTCCTTGTGCGCTGAAAACGTGTAACTTCAGAAAAAGACCAAAGTAAAATCAACAAGCATGGAAAGGCGAATGATACGAAGTCCAAAGACGAATCAAAGTTATGACTTCAGGAACAGAAAGGGGAAATTCCACAATTCAAAGGGAGGATCTAAGAAGAAGAAGAAAACATCCACAAATTTGGAGGAAAATAAAAAGAAAAAGAGGGATAAAACTCCATAAATCCAAAGAGGAGAACTTTAACAAAAGAAGGGAAAATGTGATGACCCGATCAGTTGTTTTGAGCATTTGCATTATGTTTGATGGTTTCAGGCCATGAGTAGCTTCATATGATGTATTATAACTTGCGTGTATCATTGGTTTTGATTTTCGGATGACTCGGAATTGATTTGGAAGAATGATTCTCATTTTAGAAGCTTTAAGTTGGAAGAGTTGACCAAGTTTGAAATTTTTGTATTTGACCCCGGATCAGAGTTTTGATGATTTCGTTTGGTCCGTATTATGATTTTGGACTAGGGCCTACACCCGGATTTGCATTTGAATATTCCTAGAGGTTTCAGCACAATTTGGCAAAACATGGCAATTTGAAGCTTTTGAAAGTTCATTGTTTTGACGGGGAGTTGACTTCGATGTTTTCGAGTTGTATTGTTTTTCCGGGATTTGGAATAGGTTCGATATGTCATGTGAAACTAGTATGCAAAATTTGGATTCACTTTGGATTTGTTAGGCTTGAATAGGACGCTTGGTTCGAAGTTTGATGTTTATGAACTTATGAGATTGATCTCGATCGACAATTCGTGGTTTTGATGTTATTATGTGTGATTTGAGGCCTCAAATAGGTTTGTAATATTTTTGGGACTTGTTGGTATGTTCGAGCGGAGTCCTGAGCGGCTCGGGTGAGTCTCGGGGTGATTTCACACAATTTCTAGGCCCTTTTTAGCTGCTGATTTTTGGCTACAACGGTTGCATTGCAATCGCGGACTTTGGGTCGCGTTCACAAAGAGCAAATTGATCTTAGGGCGTTGTGAATCGCGGTCGCGGAAGCCATTCTCATGATCGCGTAGAGGAATTTCTGCCTTCACAAGACTGACTTTAGAAGCTTATATCTTGCAATCTATAAGGGATTTGGAGATGATCCAAAAATGAATGTTGTAGCCCTTTATGTCTACATTTCAGCAACATAAACCGTTTTTCATTTAAAGTTTCATAGAAAAGGTTATGGCCATTATACTAGAGCCTATCTAGAAGAGTTCGGCAAGGTCGTTGGAATTTGTTCATCTCGATCGTGGGGACATGGTCGCGATCGTGAAGAGTAAAAACTGTGCTGGAATATTTTTTTTAATCATGATCGTGAGGTTGGGGACCATGATCACAAAGAAGAACCACTAGTAGTGCATTAAGACATCCAATTTCGGGATTTTGAGTTCATTTTCTCCACTTTTTGAGTTCTTGGAGCACAAGAGATGATTTTGGAAGAGATAAACACCCAAATCTTGAGGGTACGTAATTTTATCTTTGTTTTGATTATTTTTTTTGTTGTTGCATGGATTATTACACCTAAATCAAGGATTTGAAGAGAAGAAATTTGGGGTTTTGACTTGAACGTAAGAGAATGAATTTTGGGGGTGTGGACATGAAATTTGAGGTCGGATTTGGATGAAACTTGTATGGTTAGACTCGTATTCGAATGGCTTAGTCGATGTAAGTAACATATATAATATTGGATTTGAGGGTGAATATCCTTGAAAACTATGATATTTGAGATGGGTTGGGGGACGCACGTGCTAGGTTACAGGCATGGGTACCTGCAACGAGGTATTCATATGGGTAGTTTGTATGCTATTATGTGGCTTGTTTTGCTATCAGTCTTTTTCAATTTCATGTTTTCTCCATTTATCTGAATACGTGGGATATCATTCATGTTAGAAATCATGTCTAGGCCACCTGCTTAATTGTTTGAGTCATGATAGGGCTATTTTTTTTCATGTTGAACTATTTTCCTTAGCCGTAGTCATATTGTACAGTCATGATAGTTACATCCGCATGTTATATATCGGACTCTGAGCACTTTTGATATGCTGTCTCACATGTTATTAGTGTCCTTTTACCTGACACAATTTTGGACTGTATTTGAGGCACATTGTGATATTCCGTATTAAATAATTGTATTATGTTTCCTTGAGATGTTTGCATACCGAGACTTGAGCGGATTGATGAATGATGTGGGCCATAGAGTCGTATTTATGTTGATACTTGGATTGGATTGCACGCCACAAGGGTTATATTGATATTTAGGTGACGTGTATGCCAAGCCTGACATTAGTCTAAGTTGTACTGATTTGAGGCTACGCGGGCTCCAAGCCCTACCGTCTGGACTAAGTGATTATTATTTGCTCTTGGGTAGGATCCGCCCCTTCGGAGTCCGACATGCCAGCAGTGAGTGCAGTCACAGTATTTCATGCGTGCTTTGATGATGGGTAGTTATGCTAGGCACCCGTATACTTCTAAGTGTGACTAGTGTATTGGATCCATGGTGATATTTTTGGGGCATTTGTGCCAGGCACCTGTAGTGTGCTAAGATTGTGTGTGCTTAATGAGTTTACTGTGAAATTGAGTTATTGAAATGTATATTTGACATGTAGGCATAGAGATGTACTTTTCTCATGCTAGACAGTGACATGAAATCTGTTTATTTGACATGTATATTGGAAATGTAGGCATAGAGATGTACCTTCCTCATGCTAGGTACTGACACGACATATGATTACATGACATGTAGGAATAGAGGTGCATTTTCCTCATGCTAACTAGGAAATGAAAAGTCTTATCTGATGTTGTAAATTGGGAAAAACATAGTTCTTTTGATAAACTCATGTCTAATAGATTTCAGTGGTAAGATCTATACTTGGACTCTTACACTTGAAAAGCATGTCTGCTTTTCCGTATCTGTGAACGAGTTGGGCATTACATCACCTGAGTCATATACTTTTACTCGCTTCACTATACTGTTATGAACTATTATTGGCTATTGCTTTTAGACTCCGACTATCTTCCAAGCTTGTCACTGCTTTCAACCTAATGTTACGTTTGTTACTTATTGAGTACATGTGGTCGGTTGCATTCATACTACACAACTAACTGTACCTTGCGGGCAGATCTTGGAGCTGATGTTGTTATGTGTGGCGGGAGTTGTGCATTGAAGATGTACCTGCATTCTGGTTATAGTTGCCACTTGTCCTTGGTAGCTTTCGAATTGGTAAATTTATTTCTGTATATTTCAAAAAGATATGTATTTATTTCATTCTAGCTTCGTAAACTCTAAGTCTTAGAAGCTCATGATTTGTAATACAAATCATTGGGATTTTATATAGAAGTTTAGTTAGTTGATTCATTGACTCCTATGTCTCTGATTGAGATGTGTTGACTATTAATTGGCTTACCTAATAGGTTGGGTTAGGTGCCATTATGACTAGACCCATTTTGGGTCGTGACAAGTTTGTGTAAGAGCTTTAGGTTCATCGGTTCTACGAGTCCTGATCAAGTGTGTAGTAGAGTCTTGTGGATTGGTATGATGACGTCCATATCTATCTTCGAGAGGCTACGTGGCATTTAGGATAAACTTCCCATCTTTATTTCCTTATTGTGCGGCATTGATTCAGCTTAAAGCGTAACTCTTTAAATTCCTTCCACTCACTGGTATGTGTATGTGAGCGCTCGATATTAGTTGTGCATCGACGGCTTGTGATTCTATGGATAAGGTGCGAGATGTGTTTTGGTGATAGGCCAGTCTGGAGGACTTGAGGCTAGGGTTGGACTGTAGCTTGGGCTTGCTGGTTTAAGTTGTGTAAACATGTGCTTTTGGGCTTATATGTCTAGCAGTATCCCTAGGAGGGATTTATGGATCGATAAGTGGTTGGGTAGCTATATGATGAATATGAGGTGAATGCAGGATGTGTTCAGATGGCTTTGATGTGACGAGAAGGGTTGCTTGGGATGTGAAAAGGACTATTAGATGCTTGATTTCCGTCTTTATGTGTTTTACAGTCTCGAGTTATGATCGTGTTGAGGGATCTTTCATGTTGTCCAGTTGTGGAATGAAGTGTATTCTTGTGTCCTATTGACAAGTTCAAACTCGGGGAGATTTAGTGAATGAATAGTCGTTGTGACTATCGTAGGGCATAAAGAGATGCCTATTTGAGGATAAGTAGGTGGGTTATCACCTGTGGGATGTTCTGAGGTTGTATGATCCCTGTGATATTTCTATGGAGAGTTTTCTCTTACCGTGGGTTATTTGTGTTGCAATCTGACTTTGGATTGCTCAAGGAAGTAGGCTTGACTGTTAGGAGGATGAATATATGTTTAATAGATGATTCGTGGTATTTCGATGACTTGTGCTACGTGGGTTCATGAAAGATTTTGTTGAATTATAGTGCGGGATTATAGCAGCTATGGGATAATGATATTGTGGAATATCGGGTATTATGTCATATGGTTTCGAGACAAGTGGGGGAGTCCGCTATCAACGATCAGAATGCATGGTTATGTGTTGTACTAATTTCGATCTAAGGCATGTTTGAGGATCATTTAGGACTAGCAGAAGTTGGTTTTAAAGATGACTCGGGTAAGAAAATTTCAAGATTCATGATGTATTACACCTTATGGATATGTAAGTCATGGAATGGTTTAGTTTTCCGTTTGTGATAGATGTAATGTACTAAGAAAAGGGTTCACTCGGTTGCTTAGAAGTGTGCTTGTTTGGGTGTTATAGAACTAATGGAGCACAAGTCGTTCGTCTCGCTTCGGTGGTGCCTTTGAGATTTGAATAGGGTGGATAAATCTCGAGAAGGTTTTGAAGAGCTCAAGATTCATATGTGGCATTTGAGAATTTTCTGGATTTGTATGTGTCTATGATCTGAGATTTGCATTGGACGGTGTCGGTACTCAAGGTATTTCTGTATCTTTATGAATTCTATATTTCAGTATCAGATAGATTGAGGAAACAACTTTAGATTCACGTAAAGTCTCTTAAGAGTGGGTAACTCGAATGATGTATTTTGGGTTCTTATAAGATAATACAATAGTATATGGACTTCAGTGCGACGTGGTTTCATGCTAGAATCTCTTGTGGTGAGCTATAGTTAAAGATCGTAGTGTATGAGCAAGGAGAAGCATTAACTTAAAGGTATTTTAGAAGGAACTCGGAGAAATAGATCATCTTAGTAGTGGTTTAGATCGGCATGGTAATAGAAATGATCGATTATTTTGGTTTTTATGATGTGATGAGGCTTTACCGGTGTTTTATGGAAATATTCTTTAGTTTTAGTTATATGCATGACTTGGTTGAGTTAGAGAGATTCAGTTATGATGGTTCGGTCTTGTACCAATGGGTTTCGAAGAATTCACGATGATTTCTACCACAGTTGAGATGGATATTTTCTACCGGCATGAAGAGTATGTTGCATATTGTCATTTTCTCATGGATGTGATTAAGTGGAAGGTTTCTGACTGAACGAGTATGTATTCTACTTGTGACTTAGAGTTGATAATGGGGTTCTTACATTTTCATATGATGGCATGATAGATGCAGTGCGTCGTGTGGGGTTGAGATTTGCATGTACAAGGCGACAATTCAGTTTTGGAGGGAAGGTCATGAATTTCAGACATGAACAGTCTCGGATGTTTAGATGAATGTTATTACTACTTTGTATTACCGGAGAAAGTTGCGCATTTTCAGAAGGCGCACTATGTTTTGGCTTGCAGATGCTTTATAGGTTAATGCGGTACTGACCTGGTTGATCAACCACTGATGTTCAGATCATGCTTTGTGGCACGAAAGAATTATAGAAGTATTTCTTATGAGAAGATTGCATATGAGGGAGGAGTTAGTCATTCGAGTGGTGGAGGTGGAATCAGATATGGCGATCCATGTGTTATGGGAATTTGGAGACTATGAGGGTTTGAAAGGAATATTGTTCCTTGGTTGTGGATTATGAAGGTATAGCCAAAGTTAGACAACTAATAGTATGTGTTATGGTTAGGTTATTGTGGACTTTTGGAGGGTTATTTATCTATTTGTGGGTGACAGGGATTGATTTGGGGGCCCATTGGCAGGCCTATTGAGGATGTGTATTCTACATTGGGTCGGATTTGTCCGCTCAGCACAACAATTGTGAAGGATGTGTCATCGATTAGAGTTGATCGTATTCGTGTCTGTTGGATTCCATGTATTCCAAACACACGATGCGGTTTTGTTTGCGCCTGATGGTGGAATTCGAGCGAGATAGTTCATGGGGTGTTGAACGGTTGATTGCGCCTTAGTCATGGTTTTTCTAGGTTGTGGTATATTGTGCTATTTGTTTCTCCATGGGTATGGTCATGCACTTTGTATGGTTGTTGTTAATCTCCGTATGGTTGTTTATTTTGAGCATTATGACTCAGGTATTTCACGTGAACTGATGTCTGGATGGGTCACGCATTGCGGCGGAGTATGTTGGGATATGATCCTTTGGGTAGATTTCGTGTGTCTTGGTTCTCCAATGTGTGATGGGTTCATAGCATTGCGCTGGTGGTGGTATCGGTTGTGCTTGCGGGATGGCTCTCTTATTTGAATATCATTCCATTTTGGGTACATTTGAATTGTTGCTTATTGGGGCATGGATTGCACGGTTTGTGGCTTGGGGTTGTATTGGTGTGGCATGTCAATATAGCAGCTATATTTAATGAGATGAGGTCATCGGACCTATAATGGGTGCTATCAGATTTGATTACGGTATGTTTGGGAGAATAATGTCGCCAGTCAGCTTAAAATTAGGCTATGGTTACTATCGGATGAGAGAGCTCCATGACTTGCGAATTTGATGAGTGGTTATGGGTTTCTGCGTGTTTCTGTCATCACTGGCAGTGTACGAAGGGTTAGAACGAGGTTTTATTTTATATGCGGTTTATTATCGTTACCAGATTTACTTTTGAGCAGCTGTTGTAGCCGAAAGTTATTGCTATGAGCATATGAGTTATGTGGTATATCATGCGCTTATATCATTAGTTATGGTTATGGCTTGATCCATCATGTTAAAATTTCACATTGTATAGAGGCGAGAATCGGGTATTATAATGAGTTTCAGATATTTTTGATTATAAGGTTTATGGGCTGTAGATGAAATAAGAATCCTCAGTTAGGTTGTGTTGTTAGGATTATATAGATTGGGGCGAAGTAGGATGATCCATGGGTATGTGCAGTGACTTACACAGTTATTTGATGGCATTGGAATGATTCTTGGCATGTTCGAGGACGAACGTATGTTTCGAGGACGAACGTATGTTTAAGTAGGGGAGAATGTAACTACCTGAACGATCGTTTTGAGCCTTTGCATTCCGTTCAATAGTTCGGGGCATGAGTATCTTCGTATGATGTACTATGATTTGCGCATATCATCGGTTTTGGTTTTTGCATGCTTCAGAATTGATTTGAAAGATTTTATTAAAAATCAAATCCACTAGGCAGCATGCCTAGCGTTAATTTTCATATATATAATATAAGGTACAGAAATGGAGGGGAACATAAACCTTACCTCCCTATAGAAATAATGTACACCCTTGGTCATCCAAACTTGACGACCAAGTATGCCTAAATAGCTATGATGGGTTAGACCTATGATAATGTAATGATTGTCTATCTTATAAGATCGATAGACAATCATATATACAAAAATAGTGTGAAGTGAATCTAGGTCAACTATACAAAAAAGTACATATGTTCCTAAATCTACTGAGTAAGTGGTTTGAAATAGTATCCTCCCTGTGCGGTAGGATCTATTTCTAGCAAAAATTTGAATTTTTCTAAGTGATGTGATAATTAACAAGTAGTGGCAATCTTCAATTGTGCTTTGATATTGATAGCAAAGAGAGCAGAATTGAAGATGGCTAGCAAAAAGGGGCCCTGTAAATGGACAACAGTATTGGCAATGTCTGCTATTAGTAGTATGCTGAAGATGCTGCTGATGTGTTCTGTTGCTGCTGTGATGTCTGCTGCTGGTGTCTGCACTGGAGTCCTCTTGTGTGTCTATGTGTTGCTTGTGCTGAAGTCGTGCTGTTTGTGTTGCTATTGTTTGATGCTTTTATTGTGCTTCTATAAGTTGTAGTTGTTGCTGAGGTGACTTGCTGTTGCTGCTGGAGTTGCTGATGCTGTTGTTTTTGTTGCTGATTACCAGGGGGTTCAGAGAGAGTTTTGTTTCCCTATTTTCATCCTGTTCTGGTGGCTTCTGCTGATGTCTGCTGCTGCATAGATAAGTGCCACTACTGTTGGTGATGTTGAAACTGCTGGAACTGTCTTTGCTGATGTTGTAAGTGTTGCTGCTGTAGATCTGCTGGTGGGATGTTCAGTGTCTGTGTGTCTTGTTGCTGTTCCTACTATTGTTGTGCTTTTGCTTCTGCTGTTATGGCAGTTATTGCTGCTACTATTGCTGTTGCTTCTTCTTTTGTGAGGCAGTGTGTGAGGTAGCTGATGGTTGTGAACATACAACATTGCATTTGTAATAGTGGCCTGAATGGTTGCCTTGTGCTGCTGTTGTTGTGCTGTAATATGCACACTGTGAGGCAGTGTACATATTGCTTGTGAGAAGGCTGCACTGTATTGATCCTGTAGGCAGTGGTGTGAGGGAAGAACCTTGGTAATTGCTGCAATTGCATTAGAATGAGCACTAAGAGTGCTAATACCACACAATGCAATTGTAGCAATGGCCTGGTCCTATGTGAGCTGCTGCTTCTGTTTGATCTATTGCTTCTGTGAGAGTGTTTGAGGTGGACATGTTACTGAGCTGAGTATTTGATATATCTATCTCCTTCTGAGTCCTTGTGATGATGGCTAGCTGATTGAATGTGTCTATGGCTTGGAGAATGGCTGTGCATCTTGCTATTTTTTCTAATGTTGCTGCTGCTGCTATTACTTCTGCCACTGCTGCTGCTGCTATTGTTGTGGGGCTGTGTACTGTGGAGTTCTACAGTGTGTTGATCCTGTGGGCAATGGCATAGTGGAGGGTCCAAAGTGATTGCTGCAATTGCAATGGCAAGAGCACTAGGAGTGCTACTAGCACACATTGCAACTGTAGCAATGACCTGAATCTATCCAAGCTATTTGCTTCTTGGCTTTCTTCAGCTGACTTATGCTTTGCTTATGTGATTTGAGGTCTGTTGCTGCTGTTACTGCTACTGGAAGGGTGTGTATTGTGTGGTTGGTGCTTGTGGGGAGGCTGCATTACACCTGTAGTAGCACACTTGGCTGCTAACATCAGCCCTTGCAGTTGCAAGAATGAGTTTGTTCTATGTGTTACATCTGCAAAATTCAACACACTTGTTATAGGGAGGAGTGACCTAAGTACAGAGAACTGCACTGGGTTGGATGGGAGTACAGTGTGATTTCCTTCAACAAAACAAACAGAGTGAGTGAGAAATAAAAAGCTTCTGCCCTGTTGTGTGGATTGCTGCTCTGTCCTGCACCTACAAGAGTCAAAAGACATGTTAGAGGGAAAGTTCCTGCTGGCTTAGTGATCGTGGCTTGCTTTTTGGTAGCTTAATTAGAGATATCTGCACTGAGTTGGATAAAAGGTGGAAAAAACCTTCCTGCCACAGAACAAGCAGCAGGAACAAAGCTAGCAGAAGTGTGAGGTGAAGTGTTTCTGTTCTGCTGCATAAGTTACTGCTTCTGTTGGTAGTACTGTATCCTAATTGTGTGGTGAATTGAACTACTGTTACTTCCCTCAGGTGTGTGTTCATGTTGATCATTCAACTGCATTGTGAAGTATCATGTGTGATGGGAAGTTGAGTTTTTTGGACTTCCTGTGCCTAAATGCAGGAATGCCTTTGCTGTCAAGGCAGACCTGTCCCCTTATGTGTGCAGGTAGTTCCCTGTGGCTGCTGCAGTGTCTTAGGGAATTAAAATCATGGTCAGTTTGGACAGGGTATCAGCTGGACCATTGGCTTCTCTCAGGACATGAGTGCACTTAAAACCTTCACAGTGTTGGCTCAGATTCTTGATTTCCTATATTAGCATATCTAATGTCCATGGTGGCTTAGACTGGCTTTTTAGCCATTGAGTGAGCAGCTTAGAGTCTGTTTCCAGGTGGATCTTGGTGTAGCCATTTTGCATACACCAGTTGATGCCAATGAGGGCTGCTTGAGTTTCTGTTAAGTTATTAGTACCCTCTCCCAGTGGACTTGAAATGGCATGAATGAAATGACCTTGCTGGTCCCTAATAATGACCCCTGCTCCTATTTTCCCTGGGTTGCCTAAAGCACTGCCATCTGAGTTAATTTTGACATAACCAACTGCTGGCTTTAACCAGACTACTTGCTGCACATTACTATGATGCTGTAAACTCTCTATAGCCATGTACATTCTGGCCAGTTGGCTGGCCATTTGATGTTAACATAAGAGGTTCTGAGCAGCAGAAGCAGATCAGATATGCTGGAGTACAGTGCTCTGGTAACTGATGATGATTTTCTCCCATATTTGGCTGCTTATTTGTTCTTCCAACAAATTCCAACATATAATGATTGGCAATGTGTCTAAGACCAATTTCTGCACCTCATTCTCTCTTTTTGCAGCCACCAGTTAATTAGCTTCATTGTTAGGGGCTGTCTGTGATTTTGAATCCCAATTGGTGCATTGAAGTGCTTCCAAATGATTTGGGAAAAATGACTTGAGTTGAGTATGTGCTCCACTATTTCATTCCCTGCTTTGGTGCAACATACACATTTGTTAACACTTGGAGCTCCAAACCTAGCTACTCTGTCATCCGTGGGCAGCTTGTCTCTCAATGCTCTCCATAGGCAATTTGAGATGTTATTTGACTGAGTTTCTGGATATCCCATTGCCCATCAGTCCAGTATTGTGAGACCTTGATGTTGCCAGGCCTGCTCTGTCCTTATCTGAAACTAGATAAGTGCCCAATACCTAACCAATTATCCCACCAGAAGTTGGAATTTCCTGAGTGCAGTCTCCATCGAATGTGATAGTCAGCAGTTTCTTTGTTGAGCATCATTCTTCTCCATGTCTGTGACTGTCCAGAGCCCCATATTTTTTATCTGGGGTGTGATCTCTTACAGTATTTGGCCAGTAAGAAATTGCTCCATAGTGTATGTTTGGTCCTGAATCCCCACCATTGTTTGTATTCCATAGATTTACAAATCTCTGCTATAGGTCTCAGTCCAATGCCCCTTCTTCCAGTGGGTATGATAGTGTGTGCCATGAAGCCCAATGGTATTTTTTCCTTTCTTTGTTCATTCCCTATAAAAAGTTAGCTGCCAGTTTCTCTATCTGTTTAAGGACAACTTTTGGAGGTGTGACTGCTGACAGCAAGTGAATAGTGAGTGATTGCAGGACATGCTTGATTAAGGTCAATCTACCTCCATAAGATAATAACCTGCCATGCCAACCTCTTATCCTACTTACCACTTTGGAAATGATACCATTGAAGTGCATAATCCTTTTCCTGCCAGTGTATAGGGGGCAGCCTAAGTAGGTTAGAGGGGATTCCTTTTTGGTAAAGCCTGTGACCTGCTGAATTCTCCTGGTAGTATATTGGAAAGCAGAGGGGCAGTCATAAAATGACTTTTGCTTTTGTTGATCTGCTGCCCAGATGTCTGCTCATAATCTTGAAGGACCTTCATGATCTTCTTTAGAGAAGTTCTGCAGCCTGAGGTGAAGATGATCACATCATCTGCAAAGCTCAGGTGTGTGATTTGAGGTCCTCTCTTTTCCATATAGAAGCCATTGAAGAGCTGATCATGTGTGAGGTTGTTGAGCATTCTAGACAGTAATTTAGCTCCCAGAATAAAGAGTGAAGGGGCCAGAGGGTCCCCTTGTTTTATACCTCTAGTGGAATGAAAGAAGCCAAATCTTGCGCCATTGACTATGACAGAGTACCAGTCGTTGGACATTGTTCTCCACACCATGTCAATAATTCTTTCACTAAAACCCATTCTTCTCATCATTATACATGTAAAGGACCAAGATACTCTGTCATAAGCCTTTGCCATATCCAATTTGATCACTACATTAGCACCTATGTTTGGCTTCTTGATTCCCTGGGCAGTCTCCTGTGCAAGCATAATATTCTCAGAAATACTTCTACCTTTGATAAAGTCAGTTTGATTTGGGGAGTTGATCTTGGGGGAGAATAGGTGCAATTATTTTGGAAATAATCTTGGATATAATCTTATTGATGAAATTGCTCAGACTTATAGGTTTAAATTCTGACAAAGTGTTAGGGAATTCCACTTTAGGTATCAGCACCAAATATGCTTGTGTCATGTACCTAGGCATTGATTGGCCACAGAAGAATGCCTTCACCACATTGAAGAGATCAAACTGGATAATATCCCAACAATGCTGAAAGAATTTTCCATTGAGGCCATCTGGATGTAGCACTGGATGGATTCATTGAGAAAACAATATCTTTGAGCTCCTCCTTTGTAGAATCTTTGTTGAATTGATGATTATCTTCTTCTGTAACCAGTGTAGGGATGAAAGATAGAAGATCTTCTCTGACGATTCCCCCAGGATCAATGAACAGGTTGTGGAAATGGTCACAGGTAGCTTCACCTATTGCTTTCTTCATATATCCAATCATTGTCTTCATTTTTGATTTTGTGGATTTACAACTTTCTTCTTCTGCCTCTGATCAGACTATGGAAGTATTTGGTGTTGGCATCTCCATCCTTAAACCATTGTAATTTTATTTTTTCCTTCAGGACAGCCTCTTCAATCTTCAGATGTTTGACATATTGAGCAGTGAGTTCATGGGCAATTGTTCTATCTGATTCTTTGTTGGACTGTGCCCAGGTCTCTTCTGCTTTTCTGACTTTTTCTTCAAATTCCTTGACTTTCTGGAAAATATCCCCATATTCTTGTCTGGACCATTTGGATAATTCTTTGCAAAGTGCTTTTGTTTTTTGATGGAAAATCCATATTGCATTTCCAGTGACTGGTGTATTCCAGACTTGCTGTACCAGTGGCAAGAAGGTTGCATTTTCTGTCCAGCAATTCAGGAATTTAAAATACTTAGTGGCATTATCCTATCTGACATTGATTTCCATGAGAAGAGGGGAATGATCTGATCTTGTAGATGCCAGATGTGTGTAAAGTTAGTAGCAGGGTGTGCAGCAAGCCAGCTATCATTGGCCACTCTCCTATCTAGTCTTTTCAAGACAATTGAACAGGGGCCTCTGCCATTAGACCAAGTGTATCTAGGTCCATAGTATCCAAGGTCAGTGAGTCCACAGTCCTCAATCATGCTCAGAAACACCAGGCTTTTGTTGAGTTGGTATGGAAAACCCCCTATCTTTTCTTCAATTGATGCAATCGCATTGAAGTCCCCAATGGCACACCATGATACACTAGAGTTCTGTGCTTTGTTCCTTAGTTTGTCCCACAGCGGTCTCCTCAAAGGAGGTTTGCATTTACCATATATGACTGTAAGATGGAAGATTTCAGCAGCTTCAGCATGCTTTAACTCAATTGTGACTTGCTGTTCATCTTGATCTGTGATAGTACCAGAAAAATCCTTATCCCAGAAAATCCATATCTTGTCATACATGATGCATAGATAGTTTTTGGTATTGGGTGATATGTGAAGAGTCTAGGAATGGTTCTAAAATAGCTATGAGGGAGAGTTTATGGATTTGTTTTAGTGTTTTGAGTCTCTCAATGGCTCTAGAGATTCTAATACCTCTGACATTCCATATAAGTGTACTGATCATTAAAACATTTGGGGGGGGGGGGT
>MCJB01003302.1:85521-119816 GCA_002018475.1 Nicotiana obtusifolia | reverse complement strand
GGGGGGGGGGGGGGACAATCTCCTGAACGTCAGGAATCTTTTGGCATTGGTCCTGAACCAATTGGTTTAGTAGAAAATCAGTCACGGCCAACTGATGCATTTCTGGACAATTCAGTTGGTCATAGCTGCTGGTTGCAACGGCGGAGACTTCCAAATATTGGAGAGGAGGTCGGAGTGAGGTTGGAGAATAATCTCCAGCACTTGGAATGAGTCGATTTGGTCAAGAACCGATCGAGGAAATATTTGGAACTCCCAGGCTATTTTGCGCTACAGTAATCCCTCTGCTCCTTTGAAAATCTGTAGCAGCTGAGGAGTTGTTTCGAGATGCTGCTTGTTGGGGATGATGCGCTATATCAAGACGAAAATTTTGGGACCGGTCCGGTGGTTTTCCACCGGTTGATGACGGAGAATCGAGCATCTGAGCTCGACGATGGCACTGTTCACTTTAGTCGGTACGGAGAGATTTTTGAGGCGTGTTTGGCAGAGGTTTTTCACTACTTGAAAGAATAATTCTCATATTAGAAGCTTTAAGTTGGAAGAGTTGACCAAGTTTGACTTTTGTGTATTGACCCCGAATCAGAGTTTTGATGAGTCCGTTAGGTCTAGATGGTGATTTACTAGGGCGTACGCCCGGATTCGTATTGGGATGTTTCTGGAATGTTTCGAGCACTATATGGCGAAAGCCGGCAATTTGGAGCTTTAGAATGTTCATAGGTTTGACCATTATTTGACTTTGATGTTATCAGGTTTGGATTGTTGATCTGAGAGTTGGAATAGGTTCGATATGTCATTTGGAACTTGTATGCAAAATATGGATTCATTCCGGATTCATTAGGCTTGAATCAGACTCTTGGTTCGAAATTTGATGTTTATGAACTTAAGAGATTGATTTGATCGACGATTATTGGTTTTGATGTTATTATGTGTGATTTGAGGCCTCGAGTAGGTCCTTAATATGTTTTGGAACTTGTTGCTATATTCGGACAAGGTCCCGAGGGGTTCAGATGAGTTTCAGGGTGGTTTCAAACACTTTCTAAGCCCCTTTTAGTTGCTGGTTTTTTGCTACAAGGGTGTGCATCACGATCACGGACTTTGGGTCACGTTCGCAGAGAGCAAATTGATATTTTGGCATTGTGAATCGTGATAGCCAAAGCCATTTTCGCGATCGCGTAGAGGAATTTCTGCTGTCATAGGACTGACTTTCAAAGCTTATATCATGCAATCTATAAGGAATTTAGATATTATCAAAGTATAAAAGTTGTAGCCCTGTGTCTAAATTTCAGAAAATCAAACCATTTGTCATTTGGAGTTTTGTACAAAACGTTATGGCAATTATACTAGAGCTTGTGTGAAAGAGTTGGTCAAGCTTGTTGGAATTTGGAATTATATTGGAAGTGCATTAAAACAACCTATTTCGGGATTTTTAGTTTGTTTTCTCCCCTTTTTGAGTTCTTGGAGCACAAGTAAGGAGATTTTGGAGGAGATAAACATCCAAATCATGAGGCTAATTAATTTTATCTTTGTTCTGATTATATTTTATTTTTCCATGGATTATAACACCTAAACCAAGGATTCGAAGAGAAGAAATTAGTTTTTTTTGACTTGAACTTAAGTGAATGAATTTTTGGTTTTTGAACATGAAATTGAGGTTTGATTTGGATGGAACTTATATTGTTAGACTCGTATCCGAATAGGTTGTCGGAATTTGTGAGTTTTGTCGGGTTTCGAGATGCAGGCTCGAGCTTGACATTTTGGTTAACTTTGAGTAATTGATTAAAGATTCGATCTTTATCATTTGGGTTTGTTTCCTATTGCATTATATGATGTTATTGAGTTGCTTTTGGCTAGTTTCGAGCCGTACTAAGGTTGATTTGCGCGGGATGGCGTTTCTAGAGTATTGTTTGGCTCGCTCAGTATTTGATTTGGCTTGTTCAAGGTAAATAACATATCTAAACTCATATTTGAGGGGAAAAAACCTTGAAAACTATGATATTTGAGATGGGTAGGGGGTGACGCACATGCTAGGTGATGGGCGCGGGTGCGTGCACTATGGTATTCATGACACAAGTAGTTTGTATGCAATTATATGCCTTGTTTTGATATTATGCTTTTTCGATTTCATGTTTTCTCGATTTATGTGAAACGTGAGATATCATTCATGTTAGAAGTCATGTCTGCGCCACCTGCTTAATTGTTTGAGTCATGATAGGGCTATTTATGCCATGTTGAACTATTTGCCTTAGCCGTCGTCATACTGTACTGTCATGATAGTTACATCCGCACTTTATATATCTATCTCTGAGCATGTTTGATATGTTGTCTCATAGTTTATTGGTGACCTTGTGCGTGACACAAGTTTGGATTGTATTTGAGGCACATTGCGATATTCCATAATATATAATTGTATAATGTTTCCCTGAGATGTTTGCATATTAAGATTTGAGCATATTGATGACTGATGTGGGCCATATAGCTGTATTTATGTTGATACTTGGATCGGGTTGTTGACGTAACTGTTATATTAATATTGAGGTGAGGTGCATGTTAGGCTCCACATTCGGCTAAGCTGTACAGATTTGAGGATACGTGGGCACCAGGACCCACCATTGGGCTAAGTGATTATGATTAGCGCTTGGGCAGGATCCGCCCCTCTAAAGTCTGACGTGCTAGTAGTGAGCGCAGGAATAATATTTCATACGTGCTTTGATGATGGGCAGTTATGCCAGGCACCCGTACTGTCCTAAGTGTGACTATTGTGATGGATTCATGGTGATGTTGTTGTGATATATCTTGACCCTTCCTTTCGCGATCACGATTCGCAAGGCTTGCAATGCACTATGCTCTTCGCGATCGCAGCCCAAACGTCCGTGATCGAATTTCACACCCCTCCGACTAGTTATCAGCAATTTAAAAAGGCCTAAAAGTGGTCTAAAACCACCCCAAAACTCACCTGAGGCCCGAGGAACCCCGTCTAATCATTTTAACAAGTTCATATACCCTATATAAACTTGTTCAAAGCCTCGGAACACAAATTACAACATCTAACCCAAAAATTAAAGATCAAACTCAATTCCTTAAACTCTTTTAACTTTCAATCCTTCATGCTTTGCCGAATGCGTCCGAATCCGAGATAGACATTCAGGAATGATGCAAAATTATACATACAAGTCACAAATCACAATACGAACTTATTCTAATGCTCAAAATCCCAAAAGAATATCAATAACACTAGAGTCCATTTCAAATCAAACTTATGAAATTCTAAAATCTTCACAATGCCAACTTTCCACAAGAAACGCTGAAACACTCTACGACCACCCGTTACTCAACCCAAACATATGCCCAAGTCTAAGTCATTATAGGAACCTATTGGAACCTTCAAATCCCGATTCCGAGGTTGTTTTACTCAAAATTCAAACATTGGTCAACTATTAGAACTTAAAGCTTCTGAATTGAGAGTTATCCTTCCAGATCAACGCTAAACTTTCCGAAATTCAAATCCGATTACACATGCAAGCCATAATGCATGAACTAAAGCTACTCAAGGTCTAAAACCGTTGAACGACATTCTAGAGCTCAAAATAACCTTTTACGTTATTACATTCTCCCCCACTTAAACATATATTCGTTCTCGAACATGCCATGAACCGTTCCAGAGTTGCCCAAAATCACTCTTTAACACCTCGTGCGCCTACCCGTGCCACCACAACCCAAATGAGTACATTAGCTCAAGCCAGACTGAAGATCTTTCTTACTACCTAAACCCACAAGCCTTAGAACCAAATTCCAACATTCAGAATTTTCTACCAGGTATGTTTCTAACATACCAACACCGTATCAATCTCAACCTTCTGTACCAAAACATGATCATGCACCCATGCTGAAATCACACAATCCACCACATAATTCATATGTCTATAACAAAATCCTCTAACTACTACAGCTGCAAAATTCACGAACCAGAGATCCGTAGTATACCTCATAACACATACAAATGCGGTCTCAACCCTCACAATTATGCAACGACTAAAGAGATGTGCAGGAACTCATAGCCACCCATCAAATCAATAACTCATGGAGTGTCTCCGTTTGACAAGAACTATTGCTTAATTTTGAATTGATCAGTGTTATTTTTCCTCTAATATACATTGTATAATTTTGATTGCACTGATTTCAAGTCCAACAACCTCGTCTTACCCAGTACAAGCTACTCGGGGAGTAAGCCACCTCAAACACCATCTATGATCTCATACGACGCTATCAATGCGTCAACAAGCCACAACTCAAATATGACCAATAAGGAAAAATGGACTCGAATTAAGGACTATCCGGCCTGCGTAACGAATTAAATAACCAAACAGATGCTACAGACCTAACTCAGAGATAAAAAACGAAACACACAAAATAAGTATAATGATCCGTACTCAACATCTCTCAGATGTGGCGTGCAACTCAATCTACACATCATGCCCGTGGCAACGTGCCAACCGATTCATATATAACAATCACTAAGGAAATACCTATCGAGCAAGATTCTCATACCCACGAAATGCCCGAGTATCAATCACTAACACGTTAAGTGCATAAACACAACCACAAAGAGACAAATAGCGCCATGCGCTAGCCAATGCCAAGCACGACTAAGGTGCAATAAGCAACCAGTATCTTGAGAGCCATCTCGCTCATATAATACCACAATTACACAAGGTCACAACACGTGTGAATAATCAAGCCGTCACACAACCCACGTGGCATTAGAGTAAAACATGAAATAGACGGCAACAGGAACAACATCCACTATGCCTGAAGACTCATCCATAAGTAATGGTATGTTGAATAAGCATATCTGATCTGGTATATAATATACAGTCACATTAGGCCTACTAGTGGACCTCAAGACGATTCAATCATCCCATAATGGGACAATAACCTTCCAAAGATCCCCAATGACCATATTCATGACACATTCAACCGTTCAATCCAGAACAAACTTCCACAGCCCGCAACCAAGAAATAGAGCATCTCTCAGACATTAAACTATCGCATCACTGATAGTACCAGAATCTCCATACTCGATTTCAATCTTTGTCACTTAAATGATTAACACACCACATTTATACGATCATTCCGTGGGAGATACTCCCGCGACCTTCCGCACCAGGTAGCAAAGTCTTCACATCCATGCCACTAACCATATGATTTCTTTAATGCCATTTAAGAATCCACAAATCAACACATAATGCCTATTCCACAGAACACCATTCACAAACGACTCAAAAATAGAGCCAGCATACTCTAACATATAAAATCTCTCCCTAGCTCTTCCGAGCTCGTGACATTCCTGTCAAAACTGGATCGCAACCTTGATCCTCAAATTGCAATTCCATATTGCTCACTACACATATCATGCTGCTGCGCGAGTGTACAATTTCATCATAACTTCTAAACCACCAGTAGAATAAACACTTCATAGGCTAGAAACCTTTCACTTAACTCATTTCGGAAGAACATTAGCACACACAGCCAAAATCCTAAACTACAGAAAATGCAACCTCAAGTCATGGTCTAAATCGCCATAATTGTTTCGGGATCTATTTACACACAATAAAGCCATCGGAATCAAATACCTCCAAAATCAATAAAATTACGATGGCTGCCAAGCTCGCACATACAACCATGAAGCACATGTATATTCTTACCACAACGAAGGAACCGATCATTTCCACAACCATGCCGATTCAAACCACTACAAACTGACTCAACTTCATTTGATTTACTCTTGACTTGCCTTCGTAATAATAGCTCTATACAAACACACAACGGACCTCAAACAACACTCATCCTGAGTGACCCAAATCATGAGACTACATCGTCTCAATGCCCGCAAGCCATTTTATACCTTCCTCATTCACTTAATAGTATCTCCAATCGATACACTAGTTCTGATTGATCTTCTGTGAACCCGAAGTTAATTCTCCCATCTTTCTAACACAATACAGCAGACCCTGGTTCTAACATAAAAACACTCCAAGTCCCTTTTCATAATCCATTTCAAAATTTAATCCTTAATCACACAACGAATCCAAAATCCTTAGGCACCACACTTTAATTCAGTAACCCACTAGAATCATTGAGAGTCACCCATTATGACCTGGTCCCGAGTATATAACCAAGCACTATGTTTTGTTAGAACACGAATACCCTAAAAGAAGCAATGAAATGACTCTATTTCCTTGCACATTATCTTCATGAAAAAAATATCAAATCAGGGTCATTTCAAAACATCCCACATCAATAAGGTGAAATTTTCACACACAACCATCAAATTCCTTGCTCGACTTACCCCTGCTATTTTATTCCTTTAGTCATAACTAATCCACCAACATACCGATAACCCGATACTGCCAATCATCGACGGTAGGCTCCCCACTCGACTATAATCCATAATCACATAAATCCATATATCACTATGACTCCTCCTTTTCGGTTACCATGATTTAGCACCATCACTCCGCCAAATTTGTCGCAATCTCTTGCTAAATTTTTCATGAAATAACTTGAGTTATCATCCCCAAATGCACACTTGACCTCCTGATTGCTACACCATCTTCTTCAAGCGATCCCAGCTCACATCGTAGTACATACTTTATGTTGGATAGAAAACGAAATTCTTCATAGGACCTTCATCAGAAATCACCCAACCCCTGACACCTCACTAGAGATAGCCCATCTGTGTAACCCCATATTGACATCTTTTGATGACATTTCCCTTATTACAGCCATCTATGAAGACCGTTACACTGATAAGCCTTAATGCGTTCAAACAAGGATGACGACACCATATCACAAATGAGAATTTCACCAAATTCGAAAATACCCATTCTCAAAACTCTGTCAACTAACACATGAACATCCATAGTCCGAGTTGCCCCTCCTTCGCTGGGGTTAAATGCCGAATCTCTAAATCATGAACCAAATACTCCTCCTTTCGAGTCATTCCCTTTTGCAGATTGTATCATAGAATGCAGCTCACCTTAAATTTCCCTCAATAATCGCTCCCCTTGCGCCTAAATGACCATCAAAGATATACCTTCACAATAAGTGTTGAAGTGTAGCATGGGTACGTAAATCAACACATACCTAGTAAGATCTAGCCTAACCCTGGAGAAGTAGTAACAAGGGGTCGACATCGACACTTACTAGAGATCCAATATATCAATATAATAAATTACAAACAAATATGAAATACAACAATAATAATGAGGTTAGAAGTGTAGCAAACATAATCCCCCAACATTATGATAGCATAAATTTCTCAAATCCCATGTACTATCTCAACAAATAGAAGAATCAAAGGCTACCTCAAACGGTTAAGTGATAACAAGTGTTGTCTCAAAAAATAAGGCATCTCGAGAGACTGCCAGATCCCAACCAAAGAGGAATCTCATGAATATTCAGACTCATAGTGGTATTATGCACAAGTTATGCCGAGGTCGTACGGCCCGATCCAGGATAGTGATTACACTACCGAGAGTTGACCAGCGCGAACCATAGATGCATTTCAATATATTGCCAAGGCATTCGGCCCGATCCACATGAATGGAGGAAACTTATCAAATTACGGGCCATGTGTTTGCAACACAGGTACTTGAGCATAAAGTAAACATGACTTTTAGCGTCCATTGAATATATCGACAAACAAATCAAGGTGTTAAAGCTTGGCCTATCATATTCCCAAATCAAATTTCGATTATAAATTCAAGTTATTAAACTAGCAAATTGAGTTCAAATAATTGAAACATTACATGATAAAGTCCTAACTTTACCCGAACATAAATATGCTTTTAGCAACGTATGTACTCTCATCACCTCATGCGTACATAGAACTCATAACTAGTAGCACATAACAATTTAATACCTACAGGGTAGTTTCTCCCTCACAAGGTTAGACAGGAGACGTACCTCGCACCGGATTCCGATAACTTGCTCCAATGCCTCTCTAACTCTTCAACCAATGCCAAACGATTCAAAAGTAGTCAAACGACGTGCAAACCAATCAAAATATACTAAAATACTCTTAATTAATCAATTTTTAACAATTCCCAACTCCGCTCGAAAAGTTAACAAAGTCAACCCTTGGGCCCACATTCTCGTAGTTCGAAAATTTTTGAAGACAAACATTACCCATGGCACCACCGAATTCAAATATATAATTAATTCCTAAATTCACATTCAATATCATAGTAAAAAACCAAGATTTCCATTTCTGGGTTTTCTCCCAAAATCCCATAATTTCTACAAAATTTCATGTTTAAATCAAAATCATAAAATTGGATGTTTAATAATCATGGTAGGCCTTCTTCTCTGCGATCGCGGCCAAAATCCCACGACCGCGTGTACAAATTAGTGTTTTCTTCTCATAGGCACCTTTTTGTATAATGGCCATAACGTTTTTTTTTAAAGATTTCCAAATGACAAACGATTTGATTTTCGAAAAACTAGATTCAAATTTATACGACTTTCATTTTTTGGATCGTTTCCAAATTCCATATAGATTGCAAGATATAAGCTCTCGAAGTCAGACCACTGACAGCAGAAACTCCTTATGCCTGATCGCCACCCTTCCTTTTGCGATCGCGAGTAACAAGGCCTAGAATTCACTTTTCGATTTGGGATCGCGGCCCAAACCTCCATGATCACGTTTCACACCCCTCCCACCAGTTTTTCAGCAGTTCAAAAGGCCTAAAAGTGGTCCGAAACCACCCCAAAACTCACCCGAGGTCTGAGGAACCCCGTCCAATCATTCTAACAAATTTATATACCCTATATAATCTTTTTCAAAGGTTCGGAACACAAATTAAAACATCAAAACAAGGAATTGAAGATAAAACTCAATTTCATAAACTCTCTTAACTTTCAAACCTTCATGCTCTGCGGAACGCATCCGAATCCTACATAGACAATTCGGAATGGCGCTAAATTTTACGTACTAGTCACAAATCACAATACAAACATATTACAAGGCTCAGAATCCCTAACATACATCAATAATACCAAAGTCCACTTCAAATCAAACTTAAGAAATTCTAAAATCTTCAAAATGCAAACTTTCCACAAGAAGCGTTGAAACGCTCTCGGACCACCCGATACTCAACCCGAACATACGCCCAAGTCTGAAATCATCATACGAACCTATTAAAACCTTCAAATCCTAATTCTGAGTTTGTTTACTCAAAAGTCAAACCTTGGTCTCTCCTCCAACTTAAAGCTTCCGAATTGAGAGTTATCCTTCCAAATAAACCCCGAACTTCACCAAATTCAAATCCGACTCCATGTGCAAGTCATAATACATGAACTGAAGCTACTGAAGGTGTCAAACCGCTGAACGACACGCTAGGGCTCAAAACAACCAGTTGGGTCGTTATATATTTCATTCCAGCTTTGTAAACTCTAAGTCTTAGAAGCTCATGATTTGTAATACCAATCCTTGGGATTTTGTATAAAAGTTCAGTTATTTTATTCATCGACTCCTATGTTACTTATTTGAGATGTTTTGATTGTGACTTGGCTTACCTAACAGATTGGGTTAGGTGCCATCATGACTAGCCGGATTTTAGGTCATGACAAAAACTCCTGCAAGGCAGGAGAAAACACAAAGAAAAAAACCTCCAAAGAAGGAAAAAGAACCTCCAAAGAAGGAAAAACCCTAAGCTCTGACAATAGGCGAAAAGAGATGACTGCACACGAAGCTATCCCAAAGCCATTGATGGCTGGTCTGACCCCTGGCCAGCCTCCTGTTGAGGCTAGTCTGTTGTCCCTACAATCCCCACAGCCCCTTCAAACATCTACGATCCTAATCGTCCCTTATGGGTTGTTGAAGACAGCCCCTTTGTAAGAATACTTTTCTGACTATAAGCAAATTAACTGTTAGTGTAGCTTGGCAAGTCGTCCCTTATGGGTTGTTGAAGCCAGCCCTTTTGTGGGGAAACATTCGTATGTATGATTTACTTTGCTTTCTTGTAGTCTCTTGTTCTGTTCCTATACTGTGTTACGTATGATTTAATTTGCTTTCTCAGAGTCTCTCGCACTGTTCTTATATTGTGGTATCAGAGCCAGCCTATCCTTTCGGAGGGAGAAACTATTTACTAAAAATGTCTGAGTTATTTTCATCATCCTCTTCCCTTGCAAAGATGAATATGTCCCATACTCTACATAAAACCTTGTCCAAAAAATATGATTACCTCTATGAAGTAGATATCCTACCCGACGAACAAAGTGTAACCTCCACGGAACTACCCCTTATAAACCCTTACTCAGCCTTCGCCAAAAAATCATTTTCACCATGGTCCCAAATTTGTTTTCTTACTTCAACACAGACCAAAAGGAGTCAAAGAATATGTTGCTGCCTCAAAACTTGACCAGCACCCTATTGTTGCCACTTGAGAGGAATAATTTATCACCCTTTAAATTCCAGATGATTTTAACAAACAATAGAGAAATCATGGTTTTACCCAAATCCATATTGGTTCTGTTTGAATCACTTTAACATATCACGGAAGAAAAGGTCAACCTGTTGTTGCTCGACTTTCTCTTTTAGATACGAGATACTATGAGTACCAACATGTCAATTTGGGTATTACAGAAGTTACCTTGAATGCTGGGACAGTCTTCATAACTATCTTTCCAAATATTAACATGTCCCTTCATGACCCTTACCTATCCGAAGGATTATAAATCGAAGTTCAAATCCAGGGAGTCCCGCAAGCCAAAGATGTTATCCAAGCCACTCTTATTCACCAAATGATGTGGCAGGTCCAAAATCATGGCATGGATCTATGCCTTCCCAGAGGAGAAAAATGCTTCACTCTTGAATGTTAATGCAACCAAAGGAGAACACCCTGTGCACCAAATACCTAGGCAATGAAAATTTAAGGGAACCAGAGGAATCTCTGCAATCTGGTGTGCCAACTTTTACCAAAATAAATGACAAAATAGTTTCCATAAGCTTTGACCATTCCCATCTCAAAAAACCAAATAAAACCATCTTTTCTTGCCAAATTATCCAACCTAAAGACACAGACCCTGACCCTGAAAGTGAACCTTTCTGGATTATATACAAACTATCATGGAAGAACATGACTGGTGTAAACATTTCGACAAAGAGGGCAGAAGAGTTTGGTGGTTCAAATGCCCCTTTACGGGACGCTGCCCTTGGGATCTTTGTTGCGACTGCCAAGACTGTTTGGAAGATCTAATTGGAGAATATGAAAATAAAGATCCTTCAATTGGCTCATTAAGCTGTCCAGGTAAATATGAATTTCTTGTCAGTTGCAAACCCCAAGAATGGCCAAAATTACCAGAAAAATTCACTCCAAGTTGGGAAGATGGTGAAACCACACCCAAACCCAAATCACGCTCAGGTTATGCCGCAGAATCCGAAAGCCACCTGAACTAAGACTTTACCAACTCAAAAAACCCCAAAGCCCACACAACCACAGATATTCATGCTGAGTCTTTCAAGCTCCAGTCATACCCAAGATTTTCCTTCACTTCATACTTTTGAAAAAGCGGCTATAAGTCATGCTCAAAAAATCCCCAAGAAAAACATAGAGCTATCTACCGGAGAAAAACCCCCAACAAATGATATTGAAGCAACAATGAACTAGCAATTAGAAAATTCCATCTGCCAAAACAAAGTACTGAACAACATTGGCAACACCATAAAGAACGTGGCCCATACACAAAACAAAATGATGAGCAAAGTAGAAACATCTGAGAAAAAGGTGGAGCAGACAATGTCTCACCATGCTGGACTAATCAAAGCCCTGGAACTAAGGTTGACAAATCTACAATATAAGATTTGTCCGCCAGGAACTTCACAATATAAAGAAAAGTTTAAGTCCATAACTACCCCACAAGTACACTACATTAGGAAAGCTATTTTCTTCGCATTGGATGACTTTGTATGAAGCGCTCTGCCCTAAAACAAATTATCCAACACAATCTTGCTCTTGACAAAGCATGCTACAAATCTGATATGATCACCGGATCAGGATGTTACCCCCACACATCCAGGCGACGATGAGGATTAAATGGGTTAAGATGGCCAAGAATTCCAGATAGGAAATGAAGGTCCATGAGCCGCACTGGCATTTTGCCACAAGATTGGACATTTTGCAAGAAATTTTCCACAATCGAGAAAATCTGTTAAACTCCTCGAAGAGATTGAAGATTACACTAGCATACATCTCAGAAAGGAAGAGGACCTCGAGTCCATATTCTCTATGGACGATGAACACACTGAAGAAACCTTATTCTCTCTTGATATATACGAAGATCATGGGGATGACCAGTACAAAATTTCAGAACCAGTGGCCAAAGCCCGATAGGAGATCAACGCTCTTGTAGCATCCCTCAAGATGAACTCAAGGTTTATTCATCCAGCTCGAGTCATTGCTTTCATTGACACTGGAGCTGCTTGGTCAAAAAACTCATGAACCCTACTGTTCTCCCTGAAAATCAATAGGTGCCTCACTTTAATGATTTCAACGCTGCATCAAATGGAATCTGGCTGGTAGTTAATAACTAACCTAAGGTTTCAAAATGGCCTTAAAGGATCCAAGACTTCTATACTTAGAACAGAAAGTGACCTCCACTGAACTACCCCTTATAAACCCTTACTTAGCCTTTGCCAAAAAATCATTTGCGCCGTGCTCTCAAATTCGTTTCTTAGTTCAACACAGACTAAAAGGAGTTAATGAATATGTTGCTGCCTCAAAACTTGACCAGCACACTATTCTTTCCACTCGAGAGAAACAATTTATCACCCTTCAAATCCCAATGATTTTCTTAGACAATAGAGAATCGTGGTTCTACCCATATCCATTTTGGTGCTATCTGAATTGCTTTAACATATCACGGAAGAAATGGTCAACTTGTTGTTACTCGACTTTATTTTTAGAACACGCTCTTAAAATATTTCTATTATAGTTCAAGCCTTGAAGATATTGGAAAAAATGCTTCAATGATTCATACAAAGCAAAGGTATTCACGTTCAATAGGCCACTGAAAATTATAAATGGAAAAGTCCATGCGCAAGCAGAAATATCATTCTAGTGGAAATTCCCCGTGTCCATTTTGTCCATGGAAGAAGAATATAGTGAAGCACAAAGGATTATCTTCCAGCAAAATAGGTGCATCCTGAGAGATATATGGCCAGAAGATTGGCAAGCTGGATTTATACCAGCACTCATCCTCATTGGGAAAACGTCCGAAAAAGCAGCAAAGGAATACCAAACCCCGTACGAAGTTATCCGAGAAAAGATCACTCAAGACATATCCAGATTAAGGTTGCGGATTACATCTCTCAATCCAAAGGAGAAGGAACACGGCGAAGGAAGACCGTCAAGTTCCAGGTGTTGCTACACAAGATATTTGAAAAGATGTCTAGAAGACAAACCCAGAGAATCAATGGAAGATAATTATCTAAATCCCTGCTAAGCCCACCATAATCCCACAGTACGAACCAAAAAACCCTAAAAAATCATCTACCCATGCCAAGGCAAAGTTTCACATCTTTTCATACTATTCGGGCCCCACTTTCACATACTTCCACATGCCTCCAAATGGTTCGCCACATGTAGCATCCTACTCACATGTTTTCACATGCTCCCACATACTTTCAGATGCTATACCATCTATATTTCACCTCTTTCACATGTTTTCAGGAACATTTTTAGTTGCTTTGCATAAGGTCCTTCTCATGCCAAAAGGGACCCACTTGTGGATACGTTTGCCATGTAAGATTGGTTTATTATGTAATATAAGTTTGTCTTTTAATGAGTGCCTAATCCTATATAAAGGACGCCATGTAGTAGTTGTAAAATCATCTTGTAACCTTTATAAACATTTCTGATATATTATATATGAGTTCCTTCTAAAATTTCCTCTTGTTCTTTCTTTCGAATGGATGGAAAGGCTGGTCCATATATGAAAATAGAGTACAAATACTCTAAGAAAGTTAACTTATTATAGTATGAATGTTTTTCGAGTTATAACAGCTAAAGTTGGTTATAGTACAAAAGTTTTATGAGTTGTGTAGCTTGGAAGGCTGTCCCTTATAGGTTGTTGAAGCCAGCCCCTTTGTAGGACAAAAAGTGACCTCCACTGAACTACCCTTTATAAACCCTTACTTAGCCTTTGCCAAAAAATCATTTGCACCGTGCTCCCAAATTAGTTTCTTAGTTCAACACAGACCAAAAGGAGTTAATGAATATGTTGTTGCCTCAAAACTTGACCAGCACACTATTTGCCACTCGAGAGGAACAATTTATCACCCTTCAAATCCCAATGATTTTCCTAGAGAATGGAGAAATCATGGTTTTACCCATATCCATTTTGGTGCTATCTGAATCGCTTTAACATGGCCTTAGAGGATCCAATACTTCTATACTTAGAACAGAAAGTGACTCCACTGAACAACCACTTATAAACCCTTACTTAGCCTTTGCCAAAAAATCATTTGCGCCGTGCTCCCAAATTCGTTTCTTAGTTCAACATAGACCAAAAGGAGTTAATGAATATGTTGCTGCCTCAAAACTTGACCAGCACACTATTCCTGCCACATGAGAGGAACAAGTTATCACCCTTCAAATCCCAATGATTTTCCGAGACAATGGAGAAATCATGGTTTTACCCATATCCATTTTGGTGCTATCTAAATCGCTTTAACATATACCAGAAGAAATGGTCAACCTCTTGATATATACGAAGATCATGGGGATGACACTACCAAATTTCAGAAATGGTGGCCAAAGCCCCAGAGGAGATCAACGCTCTTGTAGTCATCCCTCAAGTGGAACTCAAGGTTTATTCATCCAAAATGGATAAACCAACTTGAGTCATCACTTTCATTGACACCGGAGCTGCTTGTTTGCTCATGAGCCCTACTGTTCTCCCATAAGATCAATGGGTGCCTCACATTAAAGATTTCAACACTGCATCAAATGGAATCCCGACTACCACCGTTATCACAAAGCACCAGGTCACAATTGAGTTCTTTCCAGGATTGAAGTACAAAATCAAGCTTATCGACTCTGATGTACCAGGAAAAGATCCTATTGTTGGATTCGACATTTTCAGACAACTAAAAGATCAACTCCAGATTAGGGCTAATGGGATAACCTTTAAGAAGCAGTTCAAACCATATGCTGAAATTCAAAGTCTATTCCAAATCACCGGCAAAGAAAAAATCAAGGAGATTGAACAAAATCTCATTGAGCATTCATATGCTGAATCTCACAAGGATTTTATGAAGAAAGAGAAAAGCCTGTCATGGAAGAACGGAGAGTTTTTTTTCAAGCTCCCTTTCAAGAAGAATGAAAACATCAATCAAGAACAAGCCAGTCATTTAGGCATGAATCCAGATCATCTTCATTTTGCAAAGAAAGAATGCGAAGAGCTCTTGGAATTTGATCTAATAGAGCCATCAGATTCACACTGGACATGCAAAGCATTTTATGTCAACAAAAGTGCTGAGCAAACAAATGGAAAACTTAGGTTAGTTATAAACTACCAACCACTTAACCACTTTCTCCAAGATGATAAATTCCCTCGCCCAAATATACTCACTATTTTCTCCCACTTTGCTTAGGCCAAATATTTTTCCAAGTTTGATCTTAAATCTGGATTTTAGAAATTGGGAATCCACCCCTAGAAAAGAGCCAGCACGGGATTTTGCATCCTCGATCATCATTTCCAATGGAATGTCATGCCCTTCGGATTAAAACTGCACCCTTCTTATTCCAAAAAGCCATGATAAAAATTATCCAGCCCATTCTCCATTCCTCTTTAGTTTATATTTATAACATCTTGTTATTTAGCGATACATTAGAGGAATGTGTCGACTTGCTTCATCAATTTATGGCATTGGTAACACAGTACATGATCATGATTTAGCAAAAAAGATAGTTCTTGCTAAAAAGGAGATTGATTTTCTCAGAATGCATTTTGTCAAAGGTGCATACAGTCCAGGACCACGTATATGTCAGGAACTACTCAAATTTCCAGATACCGGACTCACAAAAAAGCAGATCCAGTAGTTCATGGGTGTAGTAAACTATGCAAGAGATTTCATCCCAAATATCTCTACATCTCTTCAGACGATAAGAACATACTGCAAGTTGATGCCAGCAATGAATACTGGAGTGCTGTTCTATTTGAAGAAAAAAATGGCCAGAGGAAGATATGCGGATATGCTAGCGAAAAGTTCAAAGATGCCAAGCAACATTATCACTCCTTTCAAGGAAATTCTTGCAGTGACGAATGGAATCAAGAAGTTCAATTTTTTACTGAATTTCTGATAGAAATGGATATGAAGGCCTTCCCAAGGATAATCCAGGTAAATGCAAAAATTATTCCCAATCCTCAGATTCTCAGATAGGCCCAATGGTTCTCTCCTGACAAGTTACAAGTCAAGCACCTGAAAGGAAAGGATTATATTCTCGCAGATTTTTTGTCTCGACCGGAGGAATTCTCAAAGAGATTTTCCCCAGAAAAGATAAAGTCAAAACAAAAGCTCAACAGCCACATCTTCAAGTTTTCAAATGTACCGGAACGAGTTCACTGAAGCCAATGGATCATCCACCAGAGTTGTTCAATCTCATGGATCTTTTTGATCCATCAATTATAATGGAATGAAAAACTTATTATGAGCTCCAGGTTTTCCAGCTACATGGAGGATCCATTCTCAAGCTTTATTGGGTCAATCCAGAATATCCATTCTGCCACATATTCATAGCACAAGCCAAGGATTTTTCACAAGAAATTATGGTTTTTCTGATACCTATGCCATCAGTAATATATTTTCATGGAATTCAAGTGCAACGTCTTTAAGGATTTTGACAATATTGACTATGTTCTTAAAATATTTCTATTATGGTTCAAGCCTCGAAGATATTTGATAAAATGCTTCAATGATTCCTACAAAGCAAAGGCATTCATGTTCCATAGGCCAGTGAAAGTTATTAATGGAAAAGTCCAGGCGCAAGCAGAAGTATCGTTATGGTTGAAATTCCCCATGTCCATTTAATCCATGGAAGAAGAATATAGTGAAGCACAAAAGATTATCTTCCAGAAAAATAGGTGCATCCCGAGAGAGATATATGCCCAAAAGATTGGGCAAGCTGGAATTATACCAACACTCATTTTCACTGGGAAAAAGTCCGAGAAGCAGCAAAGGGATATCAAACCTCGTACGAAGTTATCCGAGAAAAGATCACTCTAGACATCTCCGGATTAAGGTTGCGGATTACATTTCTCAATCCAAAGGAGAAGGAATACAGCGAAGGAAGATCGTCAAGTTCCAGGCGTTACTACGCAAGATCTTTGAAAAGAGGTCTATAAGACAAACCCGGAGAATCAATGGAAGATAATTATCTAAATCCTTGCTAATCCCACCATAATCCCATAGTACCTACCAAAAACCGTAAAAAGTCATCTACCCAGCCCAAGATAAATTTCCACATCTTTCCATACTTTTCGGGCCCCACTTTCACATGCCTCCACATGCTTCGTCACATGTAGCATCCTACTTTCACATGTTTTCACATGCTCCCACAGACTTTCACATGCTATACCATGTATATTTCACCTCTTTCACATGTTTTCAAGAGCTTTTTAAGTTGCTTTGGATTAGGTCCTTCACATGTAAATAGCGACCCACTAGTAGATAGGTTTGCCATGTAAGATAGATTTATTTTGTCTTGTAATAACCTCCTAGTTCTACATAAAGGAGGTGATGTAGTAGTTGTAAAATCTTCTTGTAACCTTTGTAAACCTTTGTGATATATCACATATGAGTTCCTTCTAAAAATTTCCTCTTATTCTTTCTTTCGAATGGTTGGAAAAGCTGGTCCCTGTATGAAAATAGAGTAAGACTACTCTAAGAAAGTTATTGTAGTACGAAAGTTTTTCGAGTTATAACAGCCAAAGTTGGTTATAGTACAAAAGTTTTCTGAGTTGTGTAGCTTGGCAAGTCGTCCCTTATGGGTTGTTGATGCCAGCCCCATTGTAAGAAAACTTTTACGAATATAAGAAAATTAACTGTTAGTGTAGCTTGACAAGCCGTCCCTTATGGGATATTGAAGCCAACCCTTTTATAGGGAAACTTTCGTATGGATGATTTTGTTTGCTTTCTTGGAGTCACTTGCTCTATTCCTATCCTGTGGTATTGAGGAACAGTTTACTAAATATGTCTGAGTTATTTTCATCATCTTTTTCCCTCGCAAAGATGAATATGTCCCCTACTCTACATAAAACATTATCCAAAAAATATCATTACCTCTATGAAGTAAATATCCTACCCGACGAACAGAAAGTAACCTTCACTGAACTACCCCTTATAAACCCTTACTCAGCCTTTGCCAATATATCATTTGCACCTTGGTCCCCAATTCGTTCTTTAGCGCAACCCAGAGCAAAAGGAGTCGAAGAATATGTTGCTGCCTCACCCTATTCTTGCCACTCGAGAGGAAAAATTTGTCACCCTTCAAATCCGAGATGATTTTCCCAGACAATGGAAAAATCATGGTTTTATCCAAATCCATTTTGGTGCTATCCGAATCGCTTTAACATATCATGGAAGAAAAGGTCAACCTGTTGCTGCTCGACTTTCTCTTCTAGATACAAGATACTATGAGTACCAACATGCCAATTTAGGTACTGCAGAAGTTACTTTGAATGATGGGACAGTCCTCAAAACTATCTTTCCAAATTTCAACATGTCCCTTCATGACCCATACCTAACCTAAGCATTAAAACTCCAAGTTCAAATCCAGGGAGCCCCACAAGACAAAGATGCTACCCAAGCCACTCTTCATCACCAAATGGCATGGCGAGTCCAACATCATGTTATGGATCTTTGCCTTCCCGGAGGAGAAAATGCTTTACTCTTGAATGTTGATACCACCAAAGGAAACACCCTATGCACCCAAATACCCAGAAAAATTCCCGGAGATGAGCTCGTCAAAATCCTTCCTGATTCCTGGATCACAAATAATGAAGAGTTAAGGAAACCAGAGGAATCTCTGCAATCTGGCAAGCCAACATTTACCAAAAGAAATGACAAAATCGTATCCATAAGCTTTGACCATTCCCATCTCAAATAACCCAATAAAACCATCTTTTCTTTCCAAATGGTCCAACATAGAGACACAGACCCTGACCTTGAAATTGAACCTTTCTGGAATATAAAAACTATCATGGAAGAACATGACTAGTGTAAACATTTCTGCAAGGAGGAAGAAGAGTTTGGTGGTTCAAATGCCCCTTTACAGGACACTATCCTTCGGATCTTGGTTGCGACTGCCAAGACTGATTGGAAGATCCAATCGGAAAAATAATGAACACCACCTGCATCACTTGGAAAGATTTGGCCTCGATGAGACCAAATCAAAATCCAAGGAAAAGTGGAAAACAACTGAAAAGCAATTTCGAGCCAAATATGAAAATAACGATCCTTCAATTGGCTCATTAAGACGTCTAGGGAACTATGAATTTCTTGTCAGTTACAAACCCCAGGAATGGCCAAAATTACTAAAAAAATTCACTCCAAGTTGGGAAGATGGTAAAACCACGCCCAAACCCAAAACACGCTGAGCTCATACCCTAGAATCCAAAAAGCCACCTGAACCTAAGACTTCACCAACTTAAAAAATTCCAAAGCCCACATAACCACAGATATTCATGCTGAGTCCTTCAAGCTCCAGTCATACCCAATATTTTCCTTCACTTCAACCTTTTGAAAAAGAGGGTATAAACCAAGCTCCAAAAATCCCCAAGAAAAACATAGTGCTACCTACTGGAGAAAAACCCCCAACAAATGATCTCGAAGCAACAATCAACTGGAAATCAAAAAATTCCATCTACCAAAACTAAGTACTGAACAACAATGGCAACAACATAAAGAATGTGGCCCACACACAAAATAAAATGATAAGCAAAGTAGAAACAATTGAGAAAAAGGTGAAGCAGACATCGTATCACCATGCAGGATTAATCAAAGCTCTGGAACTAAGGTTGGCAAATCAAAAATATAGATTTGTCCTCCTGGAACTTCACTTTTCCATTTCTTCCAATAACCATAAAAGGAGACAATTTCCAGCAGGGAACAAATTCAACTTTTGCGAAAGGACCACTTCGAGTCACAAAAGACCTCTGTTTTTCCTTCAAAACCTAAAATCTTCCCTATGTTGCCACAAGCATATTCCCCACCTAAATTGGAGTACACCTTTTCTACTTTTCCTACTACCTCACAAAATCCTATTTATTTCACCCAACCCATAAAAGAAGAACATGATTTTGATACTGCAAAAATAGTTTGGGAAAGGAAAGATGCTTTTGCAGCCCAGAAACAAACCAAGAAAAGGCGAGATCAGGGAGAAATTTCAAAAGCATCTAACCCCAAAAATCCGATGATTTCTGATCAGAAGGCTCCAGACTTATAGTTCTCCCAACCAAGAAAAATGTTAGAAGAAGATACCACAGCATTTTTAAATTAGCCAAGAGACCCAGAAATATCTAAAATAGACGAGGATCAAGAAGGCATGACAGAATGATCAAATCCCAGAAAGAAGATACGAGCCCATGGCGTCAACACAAGTTAGAACTGGCTTCTACACTTTCACCTTAGATGACGTCAAGGTTTCAAAATGGCCTCAAAGGATCCAAGACATATATACTTGGATGGTGACTAAAAATTTGGTGGAGCGAGAAAAATATATCATCTAGTTAGAACTCACTTCATGGTTCTTAGGAATCCTCCGAGATTGGTGGAACTCACTTGGAATTCAAGACGAAAATACATTTCTTACTTCCCAGGACTTTTCCTTCAACATCAGAATCCTACATGAAGTTTTCCGTGGAGATACTAGCTAAAGACAAGAAAAGATGCGAAGACAACTCTTCGAAATGAAGTGTGTGTCACTCGACAGAAATAAAATTGATAAGAATTTTCAAAAAATGGCAAAGATATATTTCGAGATCGGCGAAGACATCAACCTGAAGCAAGCCTTTGTCTCTTGCCTTCCAAAGTTGTTGGCAAGTCAAATCATGACCATCATTGAAGAAACGTTTCAGTCCATAACAATCCCACAAGTCGGTTACATCAGCCAAGCAATGTTCATCGCATCGGATGACATTTCTTCAAAGAGATCTGCCCTAAAACAAATTATCCAACACAATCCAACCCTTGACAAAGCATGCTGAAAATCTGATCTGATCACTGGATCAGGATGTTCCAGCCACACATCTAGGAGACGGAGAAGATTCAGGAGGTTCAGATGGCCAAGAATTCCAGATGGGAAATCAAGGTCCAGGAGGCGCACAAAATATTTTAGACGAAAGAGGCCAGGGAATTTTCATAAAAAGAACAGATGCTTTATGTGCTACAAGATCGGACATTTTGCAAGAAATTATCCACAATCGAGGAAATCTGTCAAATTCGAGGAAATCTGTGCCACATGAGTGAACATGCAGCTCCTGTGTCAATGAAAGCGATGACTCGAGTTGGTTTATCCCATTTGGATGAATAAACCTTGAGTTCCACTTGAGGGATGACTACAAGAGCGTTGATCTCCTCTCAGGCTTTGGTCACTGATTTTGAAATATTAGTAGTGGTCATCCCCATGATCTTCATGTATATCGAAAGAGAATAGGGTTTCTTTATTGGGTTCATCGTCCATAGAGAGTATGGACTAGAGGTCCTCTTCCTTTCTAAGATGTATGCTAGTGTAATCTTCAATATCTTTGAGGATTTTGACAGATTTCCTCGATTATGGACAATTTGTTGCAAAATGTTCGATCTTGTAGAAAATAAAGCTTCTGTTCCTTTTATGAAAATTCCCTGGCCTCCTTCATCTGAAATATTTTGTGCGCCTCCTCGGCCTTGATATGTGGCAGGAACATCTTGATCCGGTGATCAGATCAGATTTGCGGCATGCTTTGTCAAGCGCAGGATTGAGTTGGATAATTTGTTTTAGGGCAGAGCGCTTCGTACAAATATCATCCAACGCGATGAAAATAGCTTGCATGATGTAGCCGACTTGTGGGTTTGTTATGGGCTGAAACGTTTCTTCAATGATTGTCATGGTTCGGCTTACCAACAACTTTGGAAGGGAAGAGACAAAAGCTTGCTTCAGGTTGATGTCTCCACCGATCTCGTAATATAAATGTGCCATTTTTTAAAAGTGCTTGTCAATGTCATTTATGTCGAGTGACACACACTTCATCTCGAAGAGTTGTCTTCGCATGTTTTCTTATCTTTGTCCAGTATCTCCACATAAAACTTCACGTAGGATTCTAATGTTGAAGGCAATGTCCTGGGAAGTAAGAAAAGTATTTTTGTCTCTAATCCCAAGTGAGTTCGACCAATCTTTGAGGATTCCCGAGAACCATGAAGTGAGTTATGATAGGATGATATATTTTTCTTGTTCCACCAAATTTTTGGTCACCATCCAAATATAGAAGTCTTGGATCCTTTGAGGCCATTTTGAAACCTTGACGTCATCTAAGGTGAAAGTATGAAAGCCAGTTCCAACTAGTTTTGACGCCATGGGCTCATATCTTATTTCTGGAATATGTTCATCTATCATGCCTTCTTGATCCTCATCAATTTCAGATATTCCTGGGTCTCTTGGCTGATTTACAAATATTAGGGGATCAATTTCTTTGGCAGAGTTCGTTGTGGACTCATTGCTTCACTGAGAGCTATCTTCCATTGTATCGTCATCTAATGAATTAAGAGATTCCGACCATGTGGTATCTTCTTCTGACATGTTCCTTGGTTGGGAAACATATAGGTTCGGGGCCTTCTGATCATAAATCATCAGATTTTCGGGGTTGGACCGTTTTGAACTTTCTCCCTGAACTCGCCTTTTCTTGGTTTGTTTCTGGGCTGCAAGAGCATCTTTCCCTTCCCAAACCATTTTTGCAATATCAAAATCATGTTCTTCTTTTATGGGTTCGGTGAAAGAAATAGGACTTTGTGAGGTAATAGGAAAAGTAGAAATGGTGTAGTCAAATTTAGGTGGAGAGCATGCTTGTGGCGACATAGGGAAGAAGGTAGCTTCTGAAGGGAAAATTGAGATCTTTTGTGACTCAATGTGGTCATTTCTCAAAAGTTGAGTTTGTTCCCTGGTGGAAATTGTCACCTTTTGTTGTTCTTGGAAGAGCTGGAAAAGTGAAGTTCCAGGCAGACAAATCTTATATTGTAGATTTGCCAATCTTAGTTCCAGGGCTTTGATTAGTCCTGCATGGTGAAACGATGTCTACTCCACCTATTTCTCAATTGTTTCTACTTTGCTCATCATTTTGTTTTGTGTATGGACCACGTTCTTTATGGTGTTTCCAATGTTGTTCAGTACTTTGTTTTGGCAGATAGAATTTTTTGATTGCCAATTCATTGTTGCTTAGATATCACTCATTGGGGGTTTTCCTCCAGTAGGTAGCACTATGTTTTTCTTAGGGATTTTTGGAGCACGACTTTTACCCTCTTTTTTCAAATGGTTGAAGTGAAGGAAAATCTTGGGTATGACTGGAGCTTGAAGGACTCAATATGAATATTTGTGGTTGTGTGGGCTTTGGGGTTTTTTGAGTTGGTGAAGTCTTAGGTTCAGGTGGCATTTTGTATTCTGGGTATGAGCTGAGTGTGGTTTGGGTTTGGGTGTGGTTTCACCATCTTCCCAACTTGGAGTTAATTTTTCTAGTTATTTTGGTCATTCCTGGGGTTTGTACTGACAAGAAATTTATAGTTACTTGCACGGCTTAATGAGACTATTGAAGGTCCATTATATTTATATTTGGCTCGAAATTGCTTTTCAGTGGTTTTCTCCTTTTCCTTGGATTTTGATTTGGTCGCGTTGAGGCCAAATCTCTCCCAATGATGCAGGTGGTGTTCATCATATTCTCCAATTGGATCTTCCAAATAATCTTGGCAGTCGCAACCAAGATCATAAGGGCAGTGTCCCATAAAGGGGCATTTGAACCACCAAACTCTTCTACCCTCTTTGCTGAAATGTTTACACCAGTCATGGAAGAATGATTCACTTTGGTTATAGTACATAAGTTTTCTAAGTTGTGTAGCTTGGCAAGCGGTCCCTTATGGGTTGTTGCAGCCAGCTCCTTTGTAGGAAAACGTTTGCACTATAAGCAAATTAACTGTTTAAGTAGCTTGGCAAGTCGTCCCTTATGGGTTGTTGAAGCCAGCCTATCACCAAATGGCGTGGCAGGTCCAAAATCATAACAACGATGTTTGCCTTCCCGGAGGAGAAAATGCTTTGCTCTTGAATATTGATGCTACCAAAGGAAACACCTGTGCACCAAATTACCTAGACAAATTTCAAGAGATGAGCTCGTCAAAATCCTTCTTGATTCCTGGATCACGAATTATGAAAAGTTAAGGGAACCAGAGGAATCTCTGCAATCTGGTAAGCCAACTTTTACCAAAAGAAATGACAAAACAGTTTCCATAAGCTTTGACCATTCCCATATCAAAAAACCCAATAAAACTATCTTTTCTAGCTAAATGATCCAACCTAAAGACATAGACCCTGACCCTGAAAGTGAACCCTTCTAGAATATACAAACTATCATGGAAGAATATGACTGGTGTAAACATTTCGACAAAGAGGGTAAAAGAGTTTGGTGGTTCAAATGCCCCTTTACAGGACACTGCCCTTGGGACCTTTACTGCCAAGAAGACTGTTTGGAAGATCCAATCAAAGAATATGAGAAACACCACTTGCATCATTGGGAAAGATTTGGCTTCAACAAGACCAAATAAAAATCCAAGGAAATGGGGATAATCACTGAAAAGCAATTACGAGCCAAATATGAAAATAAAGATCCTTCAATGGCCAAAATTACCAGAAAAACTCACTCCAAGCTGGGAAGATGGTGAAACCACACCTAAACCCAACTCAAAAAACCCCAAAGACCACACAACCATAGATATTCATGCTGAGTCCTTCAAGCTCAAGTCATACCCAAGATTTTCCTTCACTTCAACCTTTTGAAAGAAAGGGTATAAGCCCTTCGCCAAAAATTCTCAAGAAAAACATAGTGCTACCTACTAGAGAAAAATCCCCAACAAGTGATATTGAAGCAACAATTAACTGGCAATCAGAAAATTCCATCTGCCAAAACAAAGTACTGAACAACATTGGCAACACTATAAAGAACATGGCCCATACACAAAACAAAATGATAAGCAATGTAGAAACAATTGAGAAAAAGGTGGAGTAGACATCGTCTCACCATGCAGGACTAATCAAAGCCCTGAAACTAAGATTGGCAAATAAATATGAGATTTGGCCGCCTGGAACTTCTCTTTTCTAGTTCTTCCAACAACAACAAAAGGAGAAAATTTTCATTTGGGAACAAATTCAACTTTTGAGAGATGACCACTTTGAGTCACAAAAGACCTCAGTTTTCCTTCAAAACCTACCTTCTTCCCTATGCCGCCACAAATATATTGCCCATCTACATTGGACTACTCTTTTTCTACTTTTCCTATTACTTCACAAAATCCGATTTCTTTCACCCAACCCGTAAAAGAAGAATATGATTTTGATATTGCAAAATTGGTTTGGGAAAGAAAAGATGCTCTTGAAGTCCATAAACAAACCAAGAAAAGGCGAGATTAGGGAGAAAGTTCAAAAGGTCCAACACCAAAAATCTGATGATTACTGATAAGAAGGCTCTAGACCTATATGTATCCCAACTAAGAAACATGTCAGAAGGAGATACCACAAGGTCGAAATCTCTTACTTCATCATACGATGATACAATGGAAGATAGCTCTCAATCAAGAAACAAATCCACAACAAACTCTTCCGAAGAAGAGGATCACCCAGTATTTGTAAACTGGCCAAGAGACCCAAAATATATGAAGTAGATGAGGATCAAGAAGGCATGACAGATGAACAAATCCCAGAAAGAAGATATGAGCGCATGGCGTCAAAACCGGTTGGAACTGGCTTTCACACTTTCACATTAAATGACGTCAAGGTTTCAAAATGGCTTCAAAGGATCCAAGACTTCTAAATTTTGATGCCGACCAAATATTTGGTGGAACGAGAAAAGTATATCATCCTATCAACGCTCACTTCACAGTTCTTAGGAATCCTAAAAGATTGGTGGAACTCACTTGGGATTCAAGACAAAAATACCTTTCATACTTCTCAGGACTTTGCCTTCAACATCAGAATCCTACATGACGTTTTCTGTGGAGATACTGGCCAAATGGCCAAGAATTCAGGAGGTTCAGATGGCCAAGAATTCTAGATGGGAAATCAAGGTCCATGAGGCGCACAAAATATTTTAGACGAAGGAGGCCAGGGAATTTTCATAAAAAGAACAGATGCTTTATGTGCCACAAGATCGGACATTTTGCAAGAAATTGTCCACAATCGAGGAAATCTGTCAAACTTCTCGAAGAGATTGAAGATTACACTGCATACATCTCAGAGAGGAAGAGGACCTCGAGTCCATATTCTCTATGAACGATGAACCCACTAAAGAAACATTATTCTCTCTTGATATATACGAAGATCATGGGGATGGCCACTAAGCTGCTTGTTCACTCATGAACCCTGTTGTTCTCTTTGAAGATCAACGGGCTCCTCACTTTAAAGATTTCAACACTGCCTCAAATGGAATCCTGACTACCGCCGTTATCACAAAGCACCTGGTCACAATTGAGTTCTTTCTAGGATTGAAGTATAGAACCAAGCTGGTCAGCTCTGATGTACCAGGAGAAAATCTTATTGTTGAATTCGACATTTTCAAACAACTAAAAGATCAACTCTAGATTGACTTGTTTCCTCCAGCTTACCTCATCACCCTTGTTGAAGCATAAGGGTAGATGCCTAGCAACCCGATAAGTACTAAGTATGTATATCCTTTGGATCTGATTATAAAATCTCTACTAGGAAATCATTCAAACATCCAATGCACTTGCTCGTCTGTCAGATTACTGAAGAAACACCAATCCTACAGAATTTCCAGGCTTTGCAAACATGTCCGGTAATGAATATAATCTTCTTTGGATGATGGCTGGCTATGTAGTCATTCAGTGGCCTTCACAGAAGCTCCTGGATATAATCACACCTCTGAAAGTGTTCCAGTAGCCAAATTTGTAGCCAGAGATTACAACCCTCGAAGTGTCCGAACCCATGCTTGCACTGATCCAGAGCATAGTACATCTCAGCTAAGATCGTTAGCATAATAGTGTACTTCTGCCCCTCGATACCCTACATTAAGGTCCTGGTGACCATGGCTAAGCGAGTATGAATTCTTCCCCCTTGTGGAGTGCTTCTCGCACCAATAGTCCTGGACTACCCCATGGTAACTTGGCAGGACACCCTATTCTTCCAGGAGAGGAGTCATTTCTATATTGCCGAATCAAAAAACAACTCTCTTCTCATCCCACAACATGGTAGCAGCCGTGATCAATCTCCTGTTTCGTTGAATGTTCAGCAAAGATGGCAGGTTACCCAGTACCCTCCTCACATGGTTTCTGTCACGAAGTGCAAGGTTGTTCCACCAGTCAATTAACAGAGACGGGATATTCTGGACCATACCGAACCTAGGGATTTCATGCTTCATTTTCTGCAAACAAATAAAAGTTAGCCCTTTCCCCTTTCAGATTCAACTATTTATGCAATAATGATCAACATGTTGGCACGTTTTCTCCAAGTAATACATATAATATGATAGTGTACTTTGGGATTATGGAAATCCCATTGGACTTTCGACAAGTTTCATCTAAGTGGGTTGATACGTCAATGACGTCTCAATCCATACTAGGTTTAGCATGATACATGTACATTTCAAATCAGAGTACGATTTCTAGAAGGGTCTAGACCGGTACTCTCTAGTGGAAAACTTGAGAGGGAAAGGCACGGGACCGTCGACTTGTAAGGCCCCGTAAAATTTCACCTAAAACCAGGGGATAAGTGTCGCCAAGGTAACCTAGTGTATTTGAGGGTTGTAGAAACTCTTCGCAGCAAGCTTGCTAACCGCCGTACGAACTTTTTTTGGGTAGAACAGTGTGTTGGGAGTTGAAGAAAAATTGTTTCTGAACAGAGGATATTATGCGGTCCATTATGCAACCACAGAACTACTTCGCTAATCGTAGATCTACCACGGAGTGAAGCAGAGAAATGGCCAATTTTGGAGGTCGTTTTGCGGACAACTATGCGACTGCATAATTGTTTCGCTGGCCGCACTTCCGTTGTAGAGTTGACATGAAGAAATTCGGAGGGTGATTTTGCGGTGAATTTCGTGGCCGCAGAACTGGTTTGCGGACCGCAAACCTGACTGTAGACTGATCTACAGTAGCCCAGTTTTTGGCATCACTTTCCCGGCACATTTTGCGGCTGCATTCTATTATGCGGTCCACTTTGCGACCCTCAAAGCCGAGTTCGGAGTGTCCATTTTCTTATTTTTAAAACCCGACCCTATTTGATTAAAAGCCATTGAGTCTCGTTTAGAAGGCAAAATCTGCTACTTTATGGTAAGGGGAGTGCTTTAGAGAGAGAGGAGGAAGCCCCAAGTACTTCATTAGTCAACCCTTGCTCATGCTTTGAAAAAGAAAACTCACAAGGTCTTCACCCAAGAGGTAAGATTCTACTCTCTAGCCCTCAATTTTGAGAGTGGACTAAAAGTAGGTAATGGGAAGTGTGATTCTTGAGTGTTATTTATGCATGCACGTACCATCAAGGTTGGTGGGAAGGTTATTGAGCTCAAATTGCTTAACATTGGGTTGTTGGATGAAGGAATCAACCATAGGAGAACCTTAAAACCTAAATGCGCACCTAGTGCTTGATAAAATGCTCAAATGAGCTGAAACCCCGAATATCTTTGTAATTGTGGTTAAATTTGTTATGTCTCCATTAGATTGATGTCGCTAGGATTTTCAAAACGTTGTAGTAATCAAAGGAAAGCTCAAGAAAGGTATGTTGGATAAACTCCTCTTGTAGAATCGATTTTCATGATGTCTTCGTAAGTTGCGATTATGATTGGCTCAACTTCTTATTTCTCATGTTTCGAGTCCTTCCTTATAGATTTGATTATTCTAAAATAAATGTTTTGTTTAAATATGTATGTACTCAAAATGTGTTCCAAATTTCCCTATCATATCATGATTCCCTCCGAAAATGTAATCTAGTATGATCAATGTACCAAAGGTGTTGTGATTTAAATATCATGTTTCAATTGCGAGTTAGTATGCTTAATTGTGGAAAAGAACTCAATGTGCTTAATACTCTTGTTCGCTCATATGTGTACTTAAAATCTTGATTTGAAATTCTGTTATTGATGATAATTTATGGTAACACTTGAAACTGATTAGGGTGATTGTGAAATATGAAATAAGGCCGATGTGCCGAGAATGATATTACAATTGTGGCCACTAGTGCCAATGAAATGGAAAGAGGTGTGAAAGATTATGAAATGAGTTATAAATCCTTTAAATAACAAATGCTTTGGGAGTATCATTTAGTCACCGAGGAAGGGTAGGTCGAAATAATCTAACCCCGAAACTACGTGCTGGTGTGAGAGTGATTTAGGGGTAAATCCCCGTGTTGATGTGATGAAATTGTTCCTCCTTATATGGGATGAGATTGATGTGTTGAAATATTTCCCCTTAAATGGGATGAGATTATTGCTAGCGAGATGTGATGTGATGTCGACCCATACGGCATTGTGGTGAGACGGCTTAGCCGATCGGGCTGAGATTGGATGCTATATTGCGCACATGGTGATGTTGTGATTGCATGTCTCGAGGTGAGATGGCTTAGCCGATCGGGCTGAGATCGGACTTCATGCTAAAAGCACGGTGGTGTATCGGTACTACAGATCTCCCAGCTTAAAAATATTGAACTTACTTGAAATTTATCTTTCTCCTAACTTTTCACCTTGATTCTATTTGAGGCTCTCATTGATCTCATGTTTCCTTCTCATTTTACTGTTACTCGTTCCATTGGGAGGGTGTTTAGTTTTACATACTAGTATTATTCCATATGTACTAACGTCTTATTTTTTAGGGGCGTTGCATCTTTACTGGATGCAGGTGGTTCCATGGCAGACGGTATTGACCAGTGATAGCAGTACACCCTCTCCTCGATTGACTTGGAAGAGTGGTCAAAATAACCTAACCCCGAAACTACACGGGCCGGTGTAGGAGAGATTGAGGGGTAATCCCCGTGTTGATATGATGAGATTGTTCCCCTTTATATGGGATGAGATTCATGTGTTGAGATATTTCTCCTAAAATGGTATGAGATTATTGCTAGTGAGATGTGATGTGATGTCGACCCACACGGCATTGTGGTGAGATAGCTTAGTCGATCAAGTTGAGATCGGAAGCCATGCCGTGCACATGGTGGTGTTGAATGTCTCGGGGTGAGATAGCTTAGCCGATCGGGCTAAGATCGGACTCCGTGCTAAAAGCACGGTGGTGAATTAGTACTATAGATCTCCCGACTTAAAAATATTGAATCTTACTTGAAATTTACCTTTCTCCTAACTTGACACCTTGATACTGTTTGAGGTTGTCATTGATTTAATGTTTCTTTCTCATTTTATTGTTACTCGTTCTATTGAGTGGGTTTTACATACTAATAGTATTCCATCTGTACTAAAGTCCCATTTGCCGGGGGAACTTCATCTTTACTGGATGCAAAGGGTTCCACAGCAGGCGGTATTGATTAGTGATAGCAGTACACCCTCTCCTCAGTTGACTTGGTGAGCCCCATTTCATTTCGGGTCTTGCGTCTCTTACCCTCTATGTTTATTATTTTGATGTATAGCTGGAGCCTTGTTGCCAGCACCATCATTCTACTCTTTTGTATATATTAGAGGCTTCGTAGACATAGTGTGGGTGGTACCTTTTGTTTTGGGAAGGTCAAACTAAAGATGTTGTATTTGTATCACATGTTACACCTCAAACTACGAAAGTGTATGTATTTTGAAACTCGTTAATGACGTAACTAATGGTAATGAACTTATGTTGTTCACATGACCCTTCATGGTCTAATTAATGAAATTTATCTTCTCTTTATTCATGGTGAGTTTGGGTAGAAGGCATTGTACAGGCTTGCTTGGCCGTGTTATCTCGGCTGAGCATCGGTCGCGCTCCCCGAGGTCGGGGCGTGACAAGCTTGGTATTAGAGCCTAAGATTTTAATGTGTCCTACGATGTCTCGGAGCCGTGTCTAGTAGAGTCCTTTTTATCAGTGTGTTGTCAAAGACATCTATAATTTGGAGGCTACTTGGGCATGTAGGAATAATACCCTTCTTTGATGTTCTAGATCGTGCGATAAATCTGATTGTAAGACTGTTCCTCCTCTAACTCGTGCATTTCTCTAATTCAAAATATATGGCGCATATGAAGAAAGTGAGAACTGGCCAAGGAGCCGATGCCATACCATGATCGGCAGTTGATTCTATACCTGATGGTGCGGATGAGCACCCGAGGGGTGAGGATATTCCCCCAGCTACTACACTACTTGATTCTACTACTCCTTCTCCGACTGCACCAATCCCTATTCCTACTGAGTGTGCAGCTATTCCACCTCCAGCCCCAGCTTCCGGTCCCGATGTTTTTTATGGGGATCTTAGGGGAGCCATATTGATGTTGGCTCAGATAGTGGCTTCTCAGGCCCAGAGATTAAATGTTGCACCTACTTCTTCTAGTCAAGCGGGGGATTCCGCTAGTTCCAGACTGAACTTGTTTCTTTAGTTGGATCCTCCAGTGTTCACAGGTACTGATCCTAAGGAGGACATAAAGGACTTTATTGATGAGATGCACAAGACCCTCCGAATTATGCGTGCTACTGAGACGGAGGGAGTGGAATTGGCCTCCTACCGCGTGAAAAAGGTGGCTTATTCGTGGTTTGGGATGTGGGAGGACTCCTGTGAGGAGGGAAGCCCTCCGGCGAGGTGGAGTGAGTTTTCTGACACCTTCATTGACCATTTCATGCCTATCGAGACTACGGCGGCCCGTGCCTCTGAGTTTGAGAGCTTGAAGCAGGGTAGCATGAGTGTGTGGGAGTACCATATGAGATTCGCGCGTCTTTCCAAGTATGCTATTTACATGTTGCCCACTATGGAGGTAAGAGTGCGCCGGTTTGTGCAGGGCCTCAGCCCCTTGGTTATTGATGAGGCTGCTACAGCTCCCTTGAATCCTGATATGAACTATGGGAAGATGGTAGCATTTGCCCAAGCCACGGAGACCCACTAATTGAAGAATAGAATGGAGCGAGAGGGTAGCAATCAGGCCCGGTCCGCAGGTAACACTGGTGGTTTTTCCGGTGGTGGTGGTGATATGACAGCATTCAGGAGAGGGTCGTCAGGGCCATCCCTATCCTTTGCTCAATCAACGATTAATGCACAACCAGTAGGGCCCAGTCAGCAGCAGTGGAGCTATTTCAGGCCCAATCAGGGCAACAGGGTATCCTACCAGCAAGGTCAGCCTGGAGGGAGATTCCAGCAGCAGCGGAGGCCCCCATGCCCTAGGTGTGAAAAGATGCATTTTGGGGCCTACTACATGGACAAAACCATATGTTACGGGTGCGGTATGAGGGGTCACATTCAGAGGGATTGTCCTTCGTCCCACCAAAGTGTGGGCAGGGGTACGATGCAGCCAGCCAGTTGTACAGCCACTACTTCCGCAGCACCTCCTCCAGCTCGAGGTACTCTAGCACCCGCAGGGCGTGGTGTAGCTAGGGGTGGTGCACAAATTTCAGGAGGACCCAGCCGTTTCTATGCTATGAGGGGTCGCCAGAGTTTAGATGCTTCTCAGATGTTGTCACATGTATATTGATTGTCCAATCTCAGGATGTATATGCCCTTATTGATCCTGGTTCCACTTTATCGTATGTCACCCCTTATGTTTCTATGGAATTCGGGATAGAACCAAAACAACTTCATGAGTCGTTCTCTGTATCTACTCCGATTGGTGAGTGTATTATGGCTGCACGGGTTTATATGGATTTTGTCATTACGGTGCATGGTCGGGACACCATAGACGATCTCATTGGATTAGGAATGGTTGATTTTTATGTAATAATGGTGATTGACTGGCTTTATTAATGTTTTACCAAGCTTGATTGCCGAACTAGGACCGTTAGGTTTGAATTCCCAAATGAGCCAGTTACTGAATGGAAGGGAAATGATTTGGTGCCTAAGGCCAGGTTTATTTCCTATCTTAAGGCCAAGAAGATGATCAACAAGGGGTGTATTTACCACTTGGTCCGGATTACGGATACCAATGCCGAGACACCTACACTTGAGTCTGTGCCAGTTGTGAATGAATTTCCGAAAGTCTTTCCTGATGAGCTCCTTGGGATTCCACCAGACCCGGAGATTGAATTGGGTGACGTGATGCCAGGTAAGCAGCCCATATTTATTCCACATTACGAATGGCACCGGCAGAATTGAAGGAACTAAAGGAACAATTGAAGGATTTGTTAGAGAAAGGTTTTATCCGGCCAAATGTGTCGCCTTGGGGTGCACCAGTTCTCATTGTAAGGAAGAAAGATGGGTCACTGAGAATGCGTATTGACTATCGGCAGCTCAATAAGGTCATGATCAAGAATAAGTACCCCCTAACAATGATAGGTGACTTATTTGACCAATTACAAGGTGCTAAGTACTTCTCCAAAATTGATTTAAGATCCGGGTATCACCAGTTGAAGATCAGGGAGTAGGATATTCCGAAAACAACTTTTATGGATCTTATGAATCAAGTCTTCAAGCCTTTTCTTGATTGCTTTGTGATAGTGTTCATTGACGATATTCTTGTACATTCACAGACTCGAGAGGACTATGCCGATCGTCTCCGGGCATGTTTGCAGACCCTGTAGCAGCACAATTTGTATGCAAGGTTTTCGAAATATGAATTTTGGCTTGAATCTATCACGTTCTTGGGTCATGTTGTCTCTAGAGAACGAATTAATGTTGATCCTCAGATGATCGCAGCTGTGAAGAATTAGCCGAGGCCTACAACTCCAATATAGATTCGCAGTTTCTTGGGCTTTACTGGATATTACAAGAAGTTTTTTTTTTGGGGGGGGGGGGTTTCTTGCTTCCTCAGTTATAGGTTGGAAATTTGGAATGATTATAACTCGTAATGTGCTAGTCCAGAAGTACAGAGATTCATAAGAATCAACACAGAACACAGAACACAGTAGATAAAAAGTGTGTTGAAATGATTGTAACTCGTAAAGTGCTAAT
>MCJB01003302.1:66395-85501 GCA_002018475.1 Nicotiana obtusifolia | reverse complement strand
GGGGGGGGGGGTTCTTTGCTCTTGCCTCGCCATTGACTAAATTGACAAAGAAGGCGGTTAAGTTCCAATGGTTAGATTCTTATGAAAGGAGCTTCCAGGGGTTGAAATCAAGATTGACTACGGCACCGGTGTTGACCCTACCAGAGGGCACAAATGGATTTGTGGTATATTGTGATGCTTCAAGAATCGGAATTGGGTTTGCATTAATGCAACATGGCAAGGTGATAGCTTGTGCTTCTACGCAACTCAAGAATCATGAAAAGAACTATCCAACACATGACTTAGAGCTTGCGGCGGTGGTATTTGCATTGAAGATTTTGCGTCATTATCTGTATGGGGTCCATGTGGATATATTCACGGATCATAAAAGCCTTCAGTACATTTTCAAACATAAAGAATTGAATCTCTGGCAGAGAAGATGGCTTGAGTTACTTTAGGATTATGACGTGGATATTCTGTATCATCTGGGGAGGGCTAACGTTGTGGTGGATGCTCTTAACTGGAAATCAATAGGTAGTTTGGCTCACTTGGAGGCATATAAAAGACCATTGGCCAAGGAAGTTCATCGATTAGCTAGTATGAGGGTTCTTCTTACGGACTCTAGTGAAGGAGGGGTGATTGTGCAAAATAGGGCTGAATCATCGCTTGTTGTGGAAGTCAAGGAAAAGCAGTACAACAACCCATTGTTGCTACAATTGAAGGAGGGGATTCATAAACATAAGACAATGGCCTTTTCTCTTGGCATGAATGATGGTATGCTAAGGTACCAAGGGCAATTATGTGTTCCAAATGTAGATGGCCTCCGGAAAGAATCATGACCAAGGCTCACACTCCTAGGTTTCCCTGCACCTGGGCTATACGATGATGTATCACGATCTTAAGGAAGTCTATTGGTGGAATGATATGAAGAGGAATATAGCAGACTTTGTGGCGAGGTGTCCAAATTGTCAGCAAGTAAAAGCAGAACATCAAAGGCCGGGTGGGTTGGCACAGAACACAAAAATTATGATGTGGAAATGAGAGATGATCAATATGGACTCTAAGGTGGGACTACCTCGCAAGTTCGACTCGATTTTGGTGGTTGTGGACCGGCTCACGAAATCAGTATACTTCTTACCTGTTAAGGCTACCGACACCGCGGAGCAGTATGCTCAGTTGTATATCAAGGAAATAGTCAGGTTGCATGGCACTCCAGTTTCTATTATCTCAGATCGAGGGGTACAATTGACAGCTAATTTTTGGAATAAATTTAAGCAAGGTTTTGGTCATCAGGTGAATCTTAGTACAGCCTTTCACCCACAAACTGACGGGCATGCAGAGCTGACTATTCATACGCTTAAGGATATGTTGCGCGCTTCTGTTCTTGACTTCAAGTGAAGCTGGGATGATCATTTGCCACTCGTAGAATTTGTCTACAACAACATTTATCATGCTAGTATTCATATGGCATCGTTCAGGACTCTATATGGCAGGAGATATAGATCTCCAATTGGGTGATTCGAGATTGGGATAGCGGAGTTGATAGGGCCATACCTCGTGCATCAGGCCATGGAAAAGGTGTCGTAGGGATTCGGAGTTTCAAGAGGATGATTGGCTATTCTTGAAGGTTTCCCCCATGAAGGGTATAATACGGTTTGGTAAGAAAGGAAATTTGAGTCCAAGGTATGTTAGACAGTACAGAATCATTCAGAGGATTGGTCAGTGGCTTACAGGCTTGAGTTACCTCCAGAGATGTCTTTAGTGCACCCGGTGTTTCATATATCCATGTTGAAGAAGGTGGCTGGAGATCCATCGCTTATTGTTCCGGTTGAGACTATTGAGGTTAATGAGGAATTGACTCATGAGGAGATTCTAGTTGTCATTCTTGATAGACAGATCCGGAAGCTAAGAAACAAAGAGATTGCCTCCATGAAAGTGTTATGGCAAAACCAACAGGTCGAAGAGGCCACCTGGGAAGCCGAAGAAGGGATGAAGAGGAAGTATCCTCATTTGTTTGAGTAGCTATGTACTTGTGTCCATGAAAAATGTTAAAACCTAACTTTCTACAAATTATGTTTCACATGTATAGCTTATGTTGAGGATACTCCTTTTTGGTAATGTAATGGCATTGTCGCCGGTATTGTTTCCATGTTGTTTTACATCATTATGTTATGATTATGCGGTTAGGACTGGTTCTGGGATTCTCTGGCAGGTGGATAGGCCCAATTATCGAGGAGACACTGGCGAAATTTTTGGAAATTCAGGAACTTAGTCAAAATTTGGAACTGCTGGTATGTGAAGTAACAGTTGGGTCACATTGGATGCTAATGGCAGATTTTGACCCTCATTCGAGGATGAATGATCCTAAGCGGGGAGGATGAAACGCCCCCTAAAATTTCACCTAAAACCCGGGGTTTCGTGGTGCTGAGGTAGGCTAATGTATTTGAGGGTTGTAGAAAAAGCTTGTCACGGTACAGACTTTTTTGGTTTGAACACTGCATTGGGGAGTTGAATAAAAATTATTGCAAAACAGGGCGTTTCTACGGTCCATTATGTGACCGCAGAACTACTCCGCGAACCGCAGATCTGCCGCAGAGTAAAGCAGAGAAATGGTAAATCTTGGAGGTCATTTTGCGGTCAACTGTGTGACCGCATAATTTACGCGGGCTGCACTTCCGTCGCAGAGTTGACATGAAGAAATCCATAGGGTGATTTTGCGGTCCATTTCACAGCCGCAGAACTGGTCTGCGGAACGCAGACCTAACCACAGACTGATCTAGAGCAGCCCAATTTCTGGCATCACTTTTGCGGCCCATTTTGCAGGCTGCATATCTATTACGCGGTCCACTCTGCAACCATAGAGCTGAGTTTAGAGGATCCATTTTCTGATTTTTAAAACCCGACCCCATTTGATTAAAAGGCATTGGGTGTCATTTAGAAAGAAAAAATCTATCATTTAGAGTTAGGAGAGTGCTTTAGAGAGAGAGGAGGAAGCCCCAAGTACGTTTTTCATGAACCCTTGCTCAAGCATTGAAATTCAACAAGGAAAACTCACAAGGTCTTCACCCAAAAGGTAAGATTCTACTCCCTAGCCCTCGATCTCGGGATTGGACTGAAAGTAGGTGATGGAAAGTGTGATTCTTGAGTGTTATTTATGCATGCATGTACCATCAAGGTTGGTGGGATGGTTATTGAGCTTAAATGGGTAAACACTGGGTTGTAGGATGAAGGAATCCACCATAGGAGAACCTTGAAACCTTAATGCACACCTAGGGCTTGATAAAATGCTCAAATGAGCTGAAACCATGAATATCTTCCTAATTGTGGCTCAAATTTGTCATGTCTCCATTAGGGTGAAGTCGCTAGGATTTCCATAACATTGTAGTGATCTAAGGAAAACTCAAGAAAGGTATGTTGGCTAAACTTCTCTTGTAGAATCGATTTCCATGATGTCCTCATAAGTTGCAATTATGATTGGCTCAATTTCTTATTTCTCATGTTCCGAGTCCTTCCTAATAGATTTGATTATTCTAAAATAAGTGTTTTATTGAAAGATGTATGTACTCAAAATGTGTTCCAAATGTTCCTATCTATCATTATTCCCTCCGAGAATGTAATCTAGTATGATCAATGTACCAAAGGTGTTGTGACTTAAAAATCATGTTTCAATTGCAAGTTAGTATGCCTAATTTTGAAAGAGAAACTCAATATGCCTAAGACTCTTGTTTGCTCATATGTGTACTTAAAGTCTTGATTTGATAATCTTTTATTGATTATAATCCATGGTAACGCTTGAAAGTTATAGGGGTGATTGGGAAATATGAAATACGGCCGATGTGTCGAGAATGAAATTACAATTGTGGCCACTAATGCCAATGAAATGGAAAGAGGTGTGAAAGATTATGAAATGAGTTATAAATCCTTTAAATAATAAATGCTTTGGGAGTATCATTTAGTCACCGAGGAAGGGTAGGTCGAAATAAACTAACCCCGAAACTACACGTGCTAGTGTGGGAGTGATTGAGGGTAAATCCCCGTGTTGATGTGATGAGATTTTTCCTCCTTATATGGGATGAGATAGATGTGTTGAAATATTTCGCCTTAAATGGGATGAGATTATTGCTAGCAAGATGTGATGTGATGTCGACCCATACGGCATTGTGGTGAGACGGCTTAGCCGATCGGGCTGAGATCGGACGCCATGTCGCGCACATGGTGGTGTTGTGATTGCATGTCTCGAGGTGATGTGGCTTAGCCGATCGGGCTAAGATCGGACTTCATGCTAAAAGCACGGTGGTGTATCGATACTAAAGATCTCCCAACTTAAAAATGGTGAACTTCCTTGAAATTTATCTTTCTCCTAACTTGACACCTTGATACTGTTTGAGGCTCTCATTGATTTCATGTTTCCTTCTAATTTTATTGTTACTCGTTCTATTGGGAGGCTGTTTATTTTTACATACTAGTATTATTCCATATGTACTAATGTCTTATTTGCCGGGGGCGCTGCATCTTTACTGGATGAAGGTGGTTCCATAGCAGACAGTATTGAGCAATGATAGCAGTACACCCTCTCCTCGATTGACTTGGTGAGCCCCATTTCATTTCGGGGTCTTGTATCTCTTGCCCTCTATGCATATTGTTTTGAGGTATACCCGGAGCCTTGTTGCTGGCACCATCATGCTACTCTTTTGTATCTATTAGAGGCTTCGTAGACATAGTGTGGGTGGTACCTTTGTTTTGGGAAAGTCAAACTAAATATGTTATATTTGTATCACATGTTCCACTTTAAACTATGAAAGTGTATGTATTTTGAAACTCGTTAATGACGTAATTAATGGTAATGAACTGGTGTTGTTCACATGACCCCTTACGGTCTAATGAATGAAATATTTCATCTCTTTATACATCAATGAGTTTGGCTAGAAGGCATTGTACAGGATTTCTTGGCTGGGTTATCTCGGTTGAGCACCGGTTGTGCTCCCCGAGGTCGGGGCGTGACACGACTACACCGCTGATCGACTAGTCTACCGTAAATAAGCCTTTCTGGTTTAAAAGGGTGTATTTTTGGAATGCGTGGACACTCATCAAGCGCCGTTATGTCTATAATAAGCATGAGTAGAGTATGATGCTAGGAACATGCTTTATGAAAAAATAGTAAGACGTTGCCAAATATTTACATGATGAAAGTGTGTAAAAACAGTAACTAATATAAATAGGACAAAGAAAAGAAAAAGGGAAAGACAAAAAGAGAGAAGTTAGTTCAACCCATGGAAGCATGCGAGAACGTAATTAAATGAAGCAAATGGGGAGATAGGGACGGGAGAGACATGATATAGCAGTCTTAAACAAGATGAGGGAAACAGAGAGGGGATGTACATGTCATAGCAACTTAAGCAATTAATGGGAAATAAGGGAAGGGATGTACATCTCATCAAATAATTCGTTAATCCACATAAGTCAACTTCATTATGATAAGAATCTATGTGTAAATCCCAGCAGAGTTGCCATGTTGTCGAGATCCTTTTTATCTCGAAAGCAGGTTTCGACATGTGACAACTCTTTTAAATGGGTATTAAAAGAGAATAGTCGCCACCTAATGATTTTAAGGTGCGTTAAGGAACCTACTTGCAAATAACACTATATTTTAACTAGTAAATGTCGCCAAAGATCGGGTAAGAGCTCAAATTACCTCAAAGAGAAGGTATTAGGCACTCTTCGAGGTCCACAACTATGGGTCCCGGCCGAAATTAACACTATGTGGGATTACCGGATTACAGTTGTCCTAAATGATCATATGAGTTAGGGAAGACAAAGAATTCAAAGGTTCTATTGTGAACAAGTGTAAAGAAAATCGGGCAACAATTAAACTATATAGATAATCAATACAAGTCTTTGGAGGTTACAAGGTACAACTTAATTAGCCTATAGTCAATGACTAAGTGTGAACAATAAACATATAAAGGAAAGGGGGGTCCTAGGTTTTTTAGCCTAAAGGATCACCCCGTGCAACATAAATAATACTTTGCAACTCCCTTAAGGTAGGGGTTGCTCATATATTCAGCAGGCGCAGACTATCATCTCATGCTACCCGATTACTATATTAAAGTTATGCGTGCGCTACCCGTCCCATGCCTATGGTTCGGGAGGCTTTGGACCCACCTTTTTTGTGGTTATAGACTCTACTTAGGATGCTCAAAAATGATAAAAACTAGGCGCACATTCAAAGTATATAGGACTTCACATAAAGACAATAAAGGGGTTCAAGTTAACCTCCACACATAAATAGCAAAGGCACGCGGGCAAATTGGCAGTAGATAGTTTTAGAATTAAGACGCATTAGAGTTATTAAGTCCTATAGGCGTGGTATCTATGTGATTCTGATTTTCAGTATCGTACAAGCAGTTCTGCAGCTTTAGACTAATGAATTTGCAGATTTAAAGGTATTACAAACCTGTAGGCATGACATCTACATTGTTTGCGCAATGAGGCTGTAAGACTTTTCGAAAGCTCAGGGTTAACGTCGTTTGATTTATAAATATGCTGTCCAAGATGAGTAACAGTGTGGAAATACAATGAAGCAACAAAGGTAATTGAATAGTTGATTAAGATCCTATGGTCATGATATCTAGATGAGCAGTGTACTAAAACCAATAGAAGCGAGTTTTTGATTGATTAATTGAAAACCTATAGACATGGTATCTAGATGATCATTAGCAAAAACACATGTGATTGTATCCAATAGGCATGTTGTCCAATAATTAAGCAAGGCGTTTGATTCCTATAGACATGATGTCTAAGAGCGCACAGTAGTAGGCATGGAAGCAGGTATAACAAATACTAACATGCTTTGAATCGTGTACAACTGAAGTGTGTGTGATCCCTATTGACATGATTTCTATAAGTTTGTAGATTAGGAGCATGTCAAACGAATAGAAAACAAGGCAGTTAAATCATATAGGCAAGTTTTCTACCCGTTCATGCGAGAATCAGAATACCCCAACCCCTTTCCACTAATCTCCCCCATCGTTTGTTTAAAAATTATTACATGCCCAAAGATAAAAGAAGAAACAGACTCAAATATTACAGAATCGTGATGATTACAGGCCTAGCAAATAGCGCAGACTCAAGAAGAGCTAACCTAGCACTGCTTGGGCCTTCAGCGGACTCTTTCACTCGAATAGCAGGCCCATATCCAAACACTTTCGAAAACGGGAGAGTATGTCCATTTGCACAAACCAAAGTCATACATGGACTCATATCCAGCCCAATAGTTACAAGATTGGCCACTTTACCAAATAAATTAATGGACCACACATGGAAATCAAGTAAACAGTTCTAAAGCAACACCTCATAAAGACAGGGTTGTGTGACATTTAGTAGGATTCATAAATGCATTGGCATTTCAGAAGCAAGAGTGACGATATTGATTAAACAAAGAACATGAAACTAGAAGAGTCAATAGACTCGATTTGCAACATGGTAAATGCAACATAAGGAGACATGCAACTTCGGATAAACAGGGTAAACATATTAAACACATATGAGGTGAACATGCTACGCCTTTCCAGAATGAGTTCAGAATAGAGCAGTAGCCTAAAAGGATTTTAAAACCTACGAGTCTAAGTCATGAGTGGTCAGACATGGTCATAGTTAGGAAATGACAATTACACATGACAAACAGGCAAGCAACCAATCGATGGGAAGCCTAATCATATTGAGTATAACACAAAGATCTCAAAGTCCAAAGGTATCACAACGGGAAGACATATTATCTTAAGGTTAAGTAAAACAGGCAGACTCAAAACTTAAGCTAGCTGACTATGCATGATCATGGAATCTAAATATATTAAGATTCAACTAAAAGCATAAACAATACCAAAGAATGCAGGATTGACTAAACACCAAAGACAAAGCAACAAGTTTGGTTAAAACATTGCGACAGCAGATATGGTTCATGCAAGTAGGTAAGAAATAAGATCACATAAAGGAATTATCAGTAGAAGCTCATTAAGGCAAATTCTGGGTAGGAGATGATTCCTAGGAATTTCAATGCGAGAATCCAAAACAAGGCCTGAAAAAAACTCACAATAAATAGTAGAACAACAAAGTAAACTTAAAGGTTCAATGTCATTCAAGCTGAACATATTGGAGTTTAAAAATCTTGGCAGGGTGTGACACTCGAAGAATCAGAATTGCAGAATTGCTATAAAGCAAGTAAAATTTCCAATGATAATAACGCAATATGTTTTATATTGGTTTAAACAACTTGAGTATGCGAAGCACTAGAAACAAGCAAAGAGGATAGAATTGTAAAGGTCGAGACGCTCACCAGTTTGCAAATTCAAAAAATAAAATAGAAGAGAAGACTAAGTATCAGCAACAGCTCGAATATCAGCAGTAAAGAGAACAGTCAAAAGACTCAAATCCTAGTGCGTCAGAGTTCACAGGAGCCTCAAATGAGCTCCGAGCAGTGCTCACACTAGGGAGGTCGATAGAGAGGGTTCTGATAGCCTTGCCTTTTAGCCAGTAAAGAGCCAAGAGTGCATAAAGTATAGAATAATGGGAGTTGAGAGAATAGTAGAGGTAACAGTAGTTAAGTAATTGTTAAGACCTTTGAAAGGGAACGGGGAAGGGGGTTTATGTAGTGGTAGAAATTAAAAGAACAAACATGGAAAACAATTAATTAAGCACAAATAAAGAAAGAAAATATCACACGTGAAAATCAAAATCACCAGAGGAGATGGAGCATCTCAAATCCTAATTAGGTTCAATCGTCTGAAAATCAAACCAAGAGTGCAAATCGCTCCTAGTTGAGCGTATATAGATGGAATGCCGCCCAAAATCCAAAGATTTGTGTCATTCCAATCCGATCTCAGAAGTGGTACTTGCAAAACTCAGGCAAATACCTCAGTAATACCATAAACGGACGACTAATAATGAGAGAAGGCTAATAAGGTAAGTAAATCATAGGTAGATTCCATCTGTAGGTCGGAATCAAAGAGAAAATAAGCAGCGGCTGCTACTGTTGGCAAAAGAGAGGAGAAGGTTTGAGAGAGTATAGAGGTGAATGATTTGAGAAGAGCGATCTTTAGTGTTGGGTTAAGGAGATACAAGGAAAGAAGGGGGAGGTATTGTGAGCCGTTGATCTAGAGAGATCAACGACTGTGATTTTAAAGAGAGAGATGGGGCGGTTTAGTCGGGTACCGACCGGGTTGGAATAAAAGAGTCTTTTGGTTTGGGATGGGGGATTGAGCCAAGGGTTTTGAGTTCTGGGCTGATAATTTGGGCCCAAATATTGGCCTAATTTGGGGCAGATTTTAAATAAAAGAAATTAAGGAAGAAATAAATTAATAAAATAGCTAAATGAATATAGAATTAATATTTATGCAACTTAATCTTATAAAAAATAATAACTAAAGATTGTAAATACTAAGAAATGCTATTTTGACCCCAAAAAAAATAGTAAATGCAATTAATTGTTAAAGTATAGGCTACTAATGAAAATAATGTATAAATAGTGTAAAATGCAAATGTAATTATATAAAAATATAATAGAACATGAATGTGGGTTTAAATAATTAATTTGGATGGTTGAATCACCCCAAAATAGTTTGAAGGGATAATTAATAAATATTTGAACAATTTAAATGCAAGGAAAATTAATTGAAAACTTTAAAAATTATGAAAAATTATAGAAAGTACTTATATGACTCTTGTAAATTGAGTCACGATGCAAAATGATATTTTGAAAGATATATAGAATATTTTTTTAAATATGAGGGCAAAATTGGGTATCAACACTAAGTACAAAAATACCCAATCTTGCAACTCTATCAACCAAAGCCCGAATATCGATAGTCCAATACCTCGCCTCGGTGAAAATAAATGCCAAACTCCAAATCGTGAACCAGGTAATCCTCCTCATGGGGTTGTGACTGCCACAAGCATAAGAAATCACCCTACCATACTACACTAACATTTCGCCAAAACCAATGCACAAATCATCATAATACATTGTATATGGCCCTGAACCCGTACACAACACAAACACTAGGGCTTCAATAGATGGCAACTCATCTGCAAGGCAACAATAGTTATCTATCCTCATCACATGGGGAAAAGCAACCCGCACCACATCTGTATCAGCATCACAACTCATCTGTGCCCCACTGACATCGAGTACTCGCTTATGGATGAATGGGAATAAACCAAAGATATAGGATTCAAGCCGAGATAAAGTCGCATGATAAGGAATAAGGAAAGGGAATTTTTCCTAAAGCCCTGCAGCCTCTCGAAGATAAGTACAGACGTCCCCATACTGATCTGCAAGACACAACTAGTCCTGCTTATGACTCGTGAGACCTATGCAACCTAGTATTCTGATACCAACTTGTGATGATCAAAAGTCCCACCGGAGCCGTGACGGCTCCTAATATCGCTTACTAGGCAAACCCTCAATAAACATGCAAAAATAAACTTCAACAATAGTAAAAAAATAGTCTCAATAGCCGAATAATCATAATTAACTCAAGTCAATAGCAACAATACGACAAAAAACGATCCTCCGACCTGGTGTCGCCTAGTACATGAGCGCTACAGAATTTAAATATGGAGTCTGATCTCAAACATATAGTATTGTCTGAAAGATAGAACAGTAAAAACATGAACTAATAGAAAAGGGACTTCAAGTCCTACGAACGGAAATAGCAGCTACCTCAAAATCTCTAAGACTGGTATCGATGCCACTATCTAGCAGTCACCTCTTAGAATATCACGTGGATCTGCACATAAACTACAGAGTATAGTATGAGTACAACCGACTCTATGTACTCAATAAGTAGCAAGTCTAACATCGGGCGAAAAGCTATGACGAGCTTGGCGACGTGTACTGTCGACAACCATCAACAACAATAACAGCAGAATAATAGCATGTAAGGAAAAAGTAGCTCAAATAATAATAGGTTCCATTCTAACACAAGAAGAAGAGAAATAAGCATGCTTTTCAGGAATATCAGTCAAGGCATACACTCTTTCTATAGAAATAACATAGTCGGATATTTATTCAAGGTAAACTGTGATTTTAAGCTCTAAACATCAAACAGAGACATCTAATATCAAACAGTATGAGGAAAATAATACTTTATGCATACATGTCAAATATACATGCCAAATCTACAATTTCACAGTTAAATCAACAGGTATAAACAAATCTCAGCACATTCATAGTGCCTGGCACAAGTTCCCTCGGTCATACTCTCAGCACTCCCACTGTGTCTGGCTCAATTCCCCTTAATCATACTCTTAGAACTCTCACAGTGCTTAGCGAAATGACCATGGACCATCACACACACGAGCACACTTAGCACTGTACCGGTCCCTGACGCAAGTTCCTCACCAAGCCCATATATGACTTGTGCGTCTGCACCCACATGTTAATACCTGACTCCGGAGGGGTGGGTCTTTGCCCAACACTGATCGGATCTAAGTCAACAATCAATATCATTTAGCCCAATGTGGGGCCTGGCACATGCATCACCTTATTATCACCACTTAGCTTAACATGGAGCCTGGCGCACACGTCATCTCAGAAACAATATCAAGTCGGCTCTATGGCCCAAGATCAGTCATCAATCTGCTCAGGTATCCATATGCCAGCATCTCATAAACATAATTCAATATACCGCACAGAATAAACAAACATGCCACAAGTCAGCTAAAACTCTTGTCATGCACAAGGATGCCAACAATATATGAGATAACATATAAAAAGTACATAGAGACAAAGATATAAGACACGGATATAATATCATGACTGAACAGTATAATTACGGGTAAGGCAAATAGCTCAACATAGCAAAAATTGCCCTATCATGTCTCAAACAGATAAGAAAATAGCATATAAATGATTCCTAACATGAATAGTAACTCTTGTAGTCATACAAATTGAGAAAACATGATATCAAGAAGCATGATAGCAAAACAACACAAATAATAGCATAAGATCTACCCAGATCATGAACAACCATGGTGGACACATATACGCTCGTCACCTCGCATATACGTCACTACAACATATAACCAATATCATAGCCAATAGGGAAATTACCCTCAATCCAAGCATAGGCAAGATACTTATCTCATCCGGGCTAGTCTTCAACCTTGAATCATGTCAAAACCTCAATCTAGCCCTACAATCGTGCAAATCCAAGCCAAACATCTTCCAATGGGGCCAAAAATGTCATAGGAAGAGATCCCAATCCATAAAGCTTCAATCTTTGAGGAAATTTTCAAAAGTCAACCCGGGCCCACGTACCTGAAATCTGAAACAAATACCAAACTTCGGTGACCCATAGCCTGCAGAGTCCAAATATGTAATTAGTTTCCAAAATCGAGTTCAAATCGATACACAAATCCCCAAAATACACTCTCTTAATGTGGAGACAAAAACCCCAAATTTTCTTTCAAAATACTTAGTTTTAGGTATAGAAATCCATGGGTAATCACTATATTAAACTAAATCCAATTGAAAATTGTTTAACTCCAATGTAGTATTAAAATTGCTGTTCTGAATCTCCTATTCTCGAAGTCTAGAGCTCAAAATATGAAGTAATGGGCAAATCCCGAAAATGGCAACTTAAATGCACTGGCCAGCAGTACCCTACGCAATCGCGGTCGTGCCTCGCGATCGCGAAGCTTCCTACATGGACACGAAGTTCCACACTGCCCATGCCTACACGAACGCGACGCTACCCACGTGAACGTGATGGCCAAAACCCCGCTTGACAACAAAGCTCCACAAATACGTCCACTTCATTCTCAAACATGATGAACAAATCACCAGTCATCCAAAACCTTCTACATGAATGCGACATGCTGATCGTAAAGGCGAAGAATATCAGAACACCAAAAGATTAGCTGGCTCAAACTCAATCGAAATGGTCTGAAACCACCCCAAAACTCACCCGAGTCACACTGGACCGCGTCCCATCATACCAACAAGTCCTAATATAACTCCCAAACCTATCCAAAGTCTACTAACACCATAATTAACACCAAAACCAAGAATCTTCGATCAAGATCAATAGCTTAAGTTCAGAAGCTTCCAACTTCAAACCAAGCGTCTGATTCAAGCCTAACCAATCAGGAACGGACCCGAACTTTGCACACAAGTCTCAAATGATGAAACAAACCTATTTGAATTCCCAACACAATAATCCAACCCTGATATTCTCAAAGTCAACTCCCGATCAAACTTATGGACATTCCAAACATTTTCCAACTTTCGACAATTAGAGCCAAATCGACCTAGAAACCTCCAAATACAAATCGGAACATATTCATATGTCCAAAGCCACCATACAAACCTATTGGAACCATCAAAACGTGAATCCGAGATATTTTACACAAAATCCAGACCATGGTCAATTATTCTAACTGAAAGCTTCCGAATTGAGAATTACTCCCCCGAATTAACTCTGAACCTCTCAAAATCGAAACCAACCATATACGCGAGTCATAATGCATAATGTGAAGCTACTCAAGGTATCGAACAGCCGAACAAAGTGCTAAAGCTCAAAATGACCGGTAAGGTCGTTACAACTGTAGACACGAATGATCAGTGTAAACCTCACATGACACACCGTATAAATAGTGATTCCAAATCTTGAGCATGTGCACTATAGATGCTAACTCCAAATCATGCACGGGATATTTCTTCTTATGGATTTTCAACTGACAAGATGCCTAGGCAATCACCCTACCATCCTGCATCAATACTGCACCAAGTCCAATACATGAAGCATCACAATACACTATATAAGGCTCCAAACCTATGGCAACACTAGTACTGGAGATGTAGTCAAAGAATTCTTGAGCTTATGAAAGCTCTCTCACACCCATTAGACCATATGAAAAGAGTGCCCTTCTGAGTTAACTTGGTCAATGGGGCTGAAATAGATGAGAACCCCTCCACAAAGCGGCGATAGTAGCCCGCCTAAACTCAAGAAACTCTGAACCACTGTGGCTGAAGTAGGTCTAGGCCAATTCTAAGCTGCCTCAATCTTCTTAGGATCAACCTTGATACCATCATAAGACACAAAGTGACCTAATAATGCAACTGAGTCCAACCAGAACTCACACTTCAAAAACTTGGCATAAAGCTGACGACCACAGGTGCTGCTCATGCTCCTCTCTACTACGAGAGTAAACCAGAATATGATGAATATATACCATCACAAAAGAATCCAAGTAAGGCTTGAATACTCGGTTCATCAAATCCCTGAAGGCTACTGGAGAATTAGCCGATCCAAATAACATCACCAAGAACACATAATGACCATAGCGAGTCCTAAAAGCTTTCTTATGGATATCTGATGCCCTAATCATCACCTGATGATAGCTAGATCTCAAATCAATCTTAGAGAACACCTTGGCACCCTGAAGCTGGTCAAACAAATCATCAATCCTAGGCAAAAGATACTTGTTCTTGATAATAACCTTGTTCAACTGCCGATAGTCAATGCACATCCTCATCGATCCATCTTTCTTATTTACAGCAACCGATCCTTTAGTTCCATCAATTTGGTTGGAGTCATATGGTACGATGGGATAGAAATAGGTTGAGTACCCAAAACCAAATCAATTCAAAAGTCAATATCCCTATCGGGTGGCATGCCCGGTAAATCTGCAGGAAACATCTGTGGGAACTCCCTTACAACTGGTACTGAATCCATACAAGGAAATCCGCACTATAATCTCGAATGTAGGCCACATATGCTAAACATCCCTTTTCAACCATACGAGTAGCCTTCAAAAGTGAAACTATCTTACTAGTAGAATGGCCAAGGGTCCCTCTCCACTCTAACCTCAGCAACCCTAGCATAGTTAAAGTCACAGTTTTGGCATGATAATCCAAGATAGCATGATACGAGGACAACCTCATTATACCAATAATGACCTCAAAATCCACCATATCCAACAACAAAAGATCAACTATGGTATCAAATCCATTAATCGAAACAATAAAAGATTGGTACACCTAATCAACTACTATGGAAGCACCAACAGGTTTAGACATAGAAATAGGAATATCAAGGGAATCACTAGGCGTACTCAAGTGCGATGCAAAATATGAAGACACATAGGAATATGTATAACCCAGATCAAACAACATCGAATCATCCCTATGACAGACTGAGATAATACCTGTAATGCCTGCATCAGATGGCTCTGCCTTAGGCCTACCCAAAAATTCATAACAACGGGGTCGGGTCCCACTAATCTATCATCCACCTCTAGGAAACCTCTTACTAACTAGCCTCCACCCCTAGCTGGCTGACCCATATCTCTAGCATGCTCAGCAGTTGGCGTAGAAACTGGTGCCAGAATCATGGCACGAGTACCTAGTTGTGGCATACTGCTCTACAATCTAGGACAAAACTTCCTGATATGAACTGCATCTCCACACTCAAGGTAGTTCCTCCGCTGGCGTAACTGTTGAATCTAAGGTTGTCCCAAACAACACGAATGACCACCGTAGCAACTTTGAATCGGTGGTGCATTCATAGGATCCTACGCTGAAGGTGCACTGTATTGTGACTGCCCTGGGCAAGAATATTAAGCACCATGGCCACTGAAGTACCATGAGAAACTTGGACTGCTGACTATACTGGTTGAAAAACTGACCTCTACCAAAAGAACACCTGCCTCAAGATTAGGCACCACTAACACAACCGAAATGATGAGGCCTCTTGTCAGGAGCCATCTGTCTCCCCTGACCACGAATCTATTCAATCCTCCTAGCAATCTCAACTAGCTGAGTCAAAGAAGTCTCCATCGCGGCCTCTGCCATCTGGAGTTTGATGCCATAGATAAGACCCTCTATGAACCTCCTTACCTTCTCCCTCTCAGTAAGGATCGAGATAGCTACAAGGCAAGACAAATTAACAAATCTAGTCCTATATTGGGTGATGGTCATGCTACACTACTGAAGGCGCTCGAATTAACTACGCAGCTCATCTTTCTGCGTGAGGAGAATAAACTTTTCAAAGAACAACTACAAAAATTGAGCACATGTAAGAGGAGGTGACACTGTTGGCCTACCCAGTTCATAAACCTGCCACCACCTCTTAGCTAAACCATGTATCTAAAAGATGGTGAAGTCAAATCCATTGGACTCATCTCGTCCCAGGTTACGAAAAATCTCATGGCAATAGTCCAAGAAGTCCTGGGCATCCTCTGAATGTGCACAATTGAAGTGAGGGGGATACAACTTCATGAACCATTCTAACCTCTACATTTCATCAGCTTACATCGTGGGCCTAACCTCAGTCTATACAGCAACAACAGGCTAACCCATCCCAACTGGTAGAACTCTTAGAATCTGATAACCATGGGCCATCTGCTCTAAGGTGTGACTAGAGGGAGGCTGAACTCCACCCCTGGCCTGAGAAGCTGCTGGTTCCAAAGGAAATACATTAGCCTAAGCAAGAAACCACTCGGGAACTTGGACTGGTCCAACCAGCTCAACCTGAACTGGAATCTCGCCATTCAGAGTTATATGAGGCTTGATCGTAGGTGCTGCTACATGTGCTCTAGGTTATGCTCTTTCTCCGCCTCTACCTATGCTCTTGCCCAACCCCTACCCTTGGTAGTGGCTGCAGTCTGGGGCTCCTACTCCTAATCAACTGCCGATGAAGAACGTGTCCTCGCCATCTATGAGCGAATAAGAGAAGAAAGATTCAACCATTAGGATAGAACAAAGCCGAACCATAGAGAAAGAAGTAAGTGAAGGTTTCCTAAAGCTTGATAGCCTCTAGAAGCTAACTACAAACGTCTCTGTACCGATCCTCAAGACTCTACCAAGCTTGCTCATGACTCGTGAGACCTATGCAACCTAGTACTCTAATACCAACTTGTCACAATCCAAAATCCCAACCATGGAGTCATGATAGAACCTAACACTGCTTCTTAGGAAAGCCAACATTTAGCAACAATAGGCAAAGCACTTTAACAGTCAAAAACATTATAATAAAGATAAAGAGCTAAATCAAGAAAAGAAATAATAAGGCTACAACTAAATATTTTCTAAACCTATTCCTAAGATCGGGTATCACAAGTACATGACCCACTAAGAGTACTAATTACAAAATGCGCAAATAAAATACAACTCCATACCAAGGTTAGCACGGTTAATGATATCAGCCCAAGTATTAATTACACGACCTTGACTGTCAACTATATTGTCTAGTACAATAAACAGTAAATAGAGATAGGAAGGGGACTCCAGGGCCCTACGAATGCCATGCAGCACTACCTCAATTATCTTGAGTAGTCTGAGCTAATCACCTCTACACAAGAAGTGAAAAATAATATTATGAGTATAACCGGCCCCATGTACTAAGTAAGTATCGAGCTTAACCTCGGCAAAGTAGTGACGAGGCTATGACAAGACACTTGGTACAAACCTGTATGAGTACTAAACAGAAAAAAGCAATGGAAATGTACAGAAATGAATATAATCATAAAATTAAATGAGAGAATAGATAACAAAGTTCCCAGAAATAATATCATGGCATAGCCTCATAACACAACACCGTAGAGGAGAAGAACAACCAAGAATAACTACAAGAAATTCTATCTGTTGTGGCGCCCAACCCGACCACAATACCAATACAACAATAATCACTATTGTTGGTGCATGCAACCCGATCCCCATATCAATATAATATACCATTGCAGCATGCAACCCGATCCCAATATCGATTACATATATCGTTCCGACATGCAACGCGATCCCAGTATCAATTATATACCGTTGCGGCATACAACCCCATCCCAATATCAATTCATTTGAAAATACTCAATAACAACCAAATACGGAGAATCTCACAACTTAACATAAGAGACAACTAAAAACTCATAACTCACCTAGGAAATACAAGCACGAACAAAGAAGGTCAAAAATTCAATATTCAAGAACTAGCCTTACAATATATGTCAATAAAGACTTCAACTAGTAGTAAACTCGAGAACAATCTAAAGGTCACACAATTCGGACATAACATAGTAGAGTAAAATAAGAACAAGTAAGGGAAATAAGGCAAGTAAAGTCATGAAACAAGTAAAAGCATCTATTTGATGATATGTAAAAGCATGTAATAGGTAAAGTCATACGATAAATGAAGGCATGAAATAAGTAAAAATATGTAACAAATAAAGACATGTAACAAGTGAAGGCATATATGTCAAGTAAAAACACATATAAAGTAACGAACATAATAAGTGACAACATGAAATAAGTAAAGACACAGTTTAATTAAAAATATACAATAAAGTGGTACACCCTGCATGCTTAAACCCATGACAACACATATACACTCGTCACCTTGCAGATACATCGTCCCCACACGTAGATCACATAGCAAATAAACCAATCATGTCTAATTCCCTCAAATCAATGTTAATCATGATATTTACCTCTTTCCGGAAAAAGAATCAACAATCCAACTACTCTAGTATCAAAAAGATTCGATCTTTACCATATTTGAAGAAGTCAACAAAAAATTCAACCAGGGTCCACGTGGTCGAAATTCAAAATTAAGACCAAATCTCGATTACCCATAATCCCCAAGTCCAAATATATGATTAGTTTCAAGATCTGACCTCAAATCGAGGTTTAAATATTTAAAATACAAAATACAAAATACAAAATTTTTATCCAAAATTCCTATTTCTACTCTATGAAATCTTAGGTTTAATAATGAAAATCTAGGAAAAAGTAATGGAAATTAACAAAAACAAGTTAAACTTACTAACCTATAAAGTTGGAAAAATTGCTCTCCAAAATCGCCTCTATGTGGAGCTAGGTCCCAAAGATGGAATAAAATGAGCCAAATTTCGAAAATCATGACTTTTACCCAGCTGCAGGTATAGCAATTCTAAACAACTCTTCATAATTGCAACTTTCGCAAATGCGATTCGGACCCCGAACCTCAAAGCTCGCAATTGCGACACATGTATCGCGATTGTGATAGTCGCAAATCAAATGTGAAGTATAAAAACCTCGCAAATGCAAGCTGAGCTATGCAAATGTGAAGTTTCCCCTTATCCCCACCCTTCCTCCC
>MCJB01003302.1:40972-57144 GCA_002018475.1 Nicotiana obtusifolia | reverse complement strand
ATATGTTTTAGGACTTATTGGTATATCCGGACGGGGACCCGAATGGCTCGGGTGAGTTTTGGGTGGTTAAACGGACTATTTCATCTTTGGAAAATATGAAAAAAATTGCAGAAAATTGCAGAAAAACTGGTGCGTGTAGTCCAGTTTGGAAGCTCATATCTTGCAATCTATAAGGAATCAGAAAAATTGCAAAACATGAAAGTTGTATCCCTTTGAATCTAGTTTCCATAATGATAAACCATAAATCATTTGGACATATATACAGAAAGTTACGATAGTTTAAAGTTGACTGGTACTGCTGTTGTTTTCCAGGCAATAAGCATGGCAGAAATTTCTGCTGCACAGGACCGACTTTGGAAGCTTATATCTCATAATTTATAAGGAATTTGGAGATGATCCAAAAATAAAAGTTGTAGATCTTGTATTCTAGTTTCCAGAAAGTTAAACCATTCATGATTTGGATATTCTATGAGAACTTGATGATTGATCGAAGTTGGCTGGTGGAGCAGTTTTGACAGAATTTCTTGATGCACTTTAGAAGCTCATATCTCGGAATATATAAAGAGTTATGTAGTGTACAACCTATCAAATGAAAGATCTTCGAGTCTAGTTTCTAAATCTTCAAACCGTTGCTCATTTGGATATTTCCACAGGAGTTATGAGCGTTTTAATAGAAAGTGTACAGTAAGGGAAAAATGATAAGAGGATGTACAACCTGCACAGCGCAAAGTACAACTCCATGAAGCCTGGGCAGAATGTTTTAAGCCTTATTTTGTCCGCGATTTTGGGTATATTTTCACCCATAGTTGCTCATTTTTGGAGGTTCTTGAAAGAAATTAACGAGGGATTCAAGGAGAATCGATTGGAGGTAAGAATTTTGGACCTAAAACTCGTTTATATTGTGAAATCCACATAGAAAATCATTGAAGTCTTGCTAAAAATGGAAGAAATAGGGCTTGGGATTATAAAATTTTTAATTGGGTATTTGGAGAACCATTTGGGGCCGGATTTGAGAACTTTTGATATGTACGAACTCGTGGGGAGATAAGGAACCCGTTGATGTGAAAACTTTTGAACTTCGAGAAGTGGGCCCGGGGCTCGGGTTTTGCTAATTTCGGGATTTCTTGGTATTTTTGATTGTTTTTGCTTGGGCTTTGTTCCCTCAACATATTGTGACGTATTTGTTCTTAATTTGGATAGATTCGACGCACGTGGAGGCCAATTCAAAGGGCAGAGGCGTCACGGGCTAAGGATTTAGCCGGTTTGAGGTGAGTAATATTTGTAAATGATGTATTGACGGTTCGAAACCCCGGATTTGCACCTCATAGTGCTATGTTGAGGTGAGGTACATGCTCGATGATGAGCATGGGGTTGTTGACTTCTGGGGATTGGGACTTGGTCCATCCCGATTGATGATTTCTACTACATACTTAATTGAAATCTAATTGATATCATTATGATTTGGGCTACTTGCCATGTTTGGGCTTCGCGCCGGTTATGTGAACCCTTCAGGGGTAGTTGTCATTTTGTACTAAATCATATTTGGGCTTCGCGCCGGTTATGTGAACCCTTCAGGGGTAGTTGTCATTGTTTACTAAATCATATTTGGGCATCTCGCCGGTTATGTGAACCCTTCAGGGGCATTTGTTACTGAATTGATTCATTTCATAAACTCAGTTTTGAAACTCAAATGATATTTTCAAATGATTTTTATTGGATCAGGTGGCACGCCGCCACGGAATGTAAATTGGATTGGGAGGCACGTCGCCACGGAATGTAAATTGGATCGGGTGGCACTTCGCCACGAGATGTAATATGCATGGATCGGGTGACACGCCGTCACGAGATATTGTGCTACTGAACCCCCCACAGTAAGCGCCGGGTGCCCAGGGAACGGGTGGCACGCCGCCACGATAGTCATGACTTGCTTTGCATTGCATCTTTGGTTGTGTTGGTGTTGTTTCCATTTACTTCATGTTATTTATTTGAGATGTTACATGTTTTTACTGCTCCATCGTGGATTACCTTAAGTCTTATGTGTTTCTTACTTTCAGTCATTATTTATATTTATTACTCACTTAGTTGGAAGTACTCACATTACTCCCTGCACCATGTGTGCAGATTCAGGCGTTGTCGGTTCTGCCCCGAGGTACTGACTACTACTATTGTCAGGGTGGTGATTCAGAGATTACGAGGTAGCTGTTGGCGTTCGCAGCCCGTATCTCTTTTATTTTGTTGTTTCCACTTTCTTTAAACAATTGTGCCAAAGATATTGTAATAGTTATTTTATTATTAGGATTTCATTAATGGCTCATGACTTGTGACACCCCGATCTGAGGGCTGTAGTCGGGATGGTTCCTATAATTTTCCGCTAATTTCGGTTATTAAACCGTACTTATATTATTTTTGTATTATTTAACTATTAAAAATAAAGTTAGTTTGGATTGGCTGGCCTTGTCTTCATGAGAGGCGCCATCACGACCCGGTTGGGATTTTGGGTCGTGACAGGTCAAGTCACATGGACGTGCACTTGAATTTGGAGTTACATATAATGACTATGTCACAGGAACTACGCCCATAGTCACAATAATTTAATATTGATTGTGCCTAAAGCGAAATACAATGTTCATAAATTATTTATTTTTTCTAAGATTAGGATTAATGTGTGAAGGTCTAAAATTATGGAATTCATTGTTGAAATGATATACATTTTTGACTAATAAATCACCAGCATTAGTAACTCTAAATTATCGAAAGTGTGTGATAATCGTTAAACATCCTGCTAAAAGGAATAGGAGCCAACTACATGTATTTACTAAGATTGGATTAAGGAAAGTTTTCATAATTTGGGCTAGACACGTTTCAGATGTTAGTCTTTGCTCATGTGAATTCACAATCTAGCCGTAACCGAATACAGCCCATGTTTTCTAAATTAACTGGATGAATTGGTTAAGAGGGTATAAATTCAGCCACTTGGCTTTTCCAGTGAAGGCCTATGCAAATCAAACTCGATTATACGTACTCAAAAGACGTATGGGCCAACACATCTACTTTGTCAACGTCAAGAAAAATGGTTTCAATTAGAAAAGTACATTTCATTATCAACAAATATGTACATTTCATGAAACACAAGGCTAAGAAATTAACAATTGTATACTGCAATTAAACTATAATTTAAATAACAAATTTCACCAATCTAGAGCTAATTCTATTCATTCCATCGCACTATCTTGCATGATCGTAGCTATTCTAGAATCACACGCCCTTCGTTTCTTCGGGCAGATCTATGATTTATAAGAAAAGTAACTACTGGGCTACTCTTATGAATCAGCTTTTTCACGCACAACAGTTAAATGGCTAGTCAGCAGATTTTGATTAGTTACATTATTTTGAATAGGAATCACTAATTTTCAGAAAATAAACCATCATTCACTAAACAATAAACAAATTATGAGAGGATTCTAGCAAAAAAACTTGTAGGCCAAACATGTGACCAACCTATGATATTAGGCCTACATAATGACATTGAGCAGTTGTCTAAACTAGTCAAAAGATAATTTAAATCACATTATTTAGTTAAATAAATAATTAGAACTAGAAACTTGTATAGAAGAGATTGCAATCAAATCTAGTGAGAAAATTAAGCACAATCATAACACAAAACAGTTCAAGTCTATTTGTAGATGCAATAGAGTGTTACAGGTGAGTTTATACATACCTAAAAGCAGTAAAACAACCCTAACGACCAAGCAAAGGTGTGAAAATAGAAGATGAAGTTCAAGCTCCCAGCAAAGACAACCAGCAACAAAGTTTCTTCAGCAAACCAGAGAATAGACACCAAATTCCGAAGAAATTCAAACCAATCCTTCAAATTCTCCTTTGTGTTCTAGTTTGAAGCTCTTTTGAATTCCTTTAGATTTGGGATTTAATTTTGAACTCCAGAACTTATTTTCTGCTCTTTGAAAATGTGAGGTGCGTGTGTAAAGAAAGGGTGGGAGAGAGTGAATCTGTGATTGTGAAGAGTGTGAATGAGAGTGTGAATCATGCAGATGGGAGTGTATAAGCGAAATGTGTGTGAATGAATGGGAGTGAATAAAAATTGTGAGCAGGGTATCTTTTTATAACAGAATTTTACAGTTATTCCCTCTATTAATCCCTATTTATTACTCTCTAAATTATATTATTTGCCTCTCATGCCCCAAGCACCTGACCCCTGCTTCCTTTTTATTGCTAAATAGTCCCTCCCCTCCTTTCCTAGAACCTTCCTCAACATGGTCCAAGATTAAATCAAGTTAAATTCCTATACTAATCTTTTTACCTTTATTATTCATTACTGACCAAGAACATGTGCCTATAAGCCTTTTAATCAGCAGGCCCCTCGATCATACCCAAACTCCAACTCATAATTCAAACTTAGCGGGCCTCACAATCCAGCAAAACAAACCCAATTTTGGCCCAAACAAACCAACAAAATTCTACTTGCGCATCAGAGCCATGGAACTTCAAACGTAAACCCAATCGATTAGACTCAAGCTTTGATACTTACATGTGAATGTGTTAAAACAAACTTAATATCAACTAATTCATCACCAAATTTAAAATAAGTTAATCGAATTAAAGACAATCTAAAAATAGCTACTACAATGAATAATTGGAAAGAATGAGGAGGGATAGAGGGATTACCAATCCAGTCAAAAAACAATTCCGGTCAACACATAGGACTTTGATAAGCAAGAACTCCGGCAAATAATGGGGATTGTAACATGAGCATTGGCCTGAATTCCTTCACATGGCCAGTGCTACATGTAACAATTCTTATCATGTGCCGAAAAAAGGGAAGAGAACAAGTTTGAGGTGTTTTGGCCAGTCAACAGCAGTTTGACTTCTTCCCGCGGCCATGAAAGGACTCAAAACAAAACCACCAATTGATTGCTCTCATTTAGAGCAATCGATTTCAGTAGGTTTCATACACAAACGAGCTAGAATTTAGGAAAAATAAAAAAATAGAGGAAAAACTAGGGTTAGTAGATTCCTAGATCTATTAGCCATGAATTTCGGGGGACTTTTAGGAGAAACAAGTTGGAGATTGTGCAAGAGGAGGAGGAGCAGATTTCCTGGTGATATTTTTGGGTAATTTTGGGTTGTGCCACTACCTTGAGGTTTCCGGCAGCGATTACGGTGGAGGATAAATGGGGTGGGACAGAGATGACTTTGGGTGGGGGTAGAGTCTTGTCCAAATAATTATAAGTGGCGGAAAAGCCAACCCTAAGCCGTTAGATGAGATTATATGAGATCGGTCGAGGCCAAATGATGTCGTTTAGTTAAGTGAGGGGCCGGGACTGTGTGGACTTGGGTCTGGGCAGATTTGAGCGAAATTGGGCCTTCAAAAGGGACTAGCCCAATCGACATGAAAAACAAATGCCCTCTTTCTTTCTTCTTTGTATTTCAAAATGGGGTATTGTCACTTTTAGCCCACGCCAGAAACTATCTACATTTGATAGCCTAAAAAGTGTATAAAATTTTTATAATTTTTGTGTGTGTGTGTGTGTCTATATATATATATATATATATATATATACATATATATATAGTGTGTGTGTGTGAGAGAGTGTGTGTGTGTGTACAAAAAATATATATTTTTCGGCTATTATTTTGAGAGTGGCTATACAGTGTCATTTTCCCTTTCAAAATTAACCAATTGATTACACACCAAATTTCAAACTAAATTTTGCAAAAAGTGGCCTAATCATCTACTTATCTAACCATTAACTAATTGACTATGAATTATTATTAATCAAATTAACTAAAGCATTGTTATTTTCGTGATTTTGGTCTTTTCAAGAATGCAAGTAACATGCAATTTAATTCCAAAAATGTGAAGAGTAAAATATAAAATATTTTTCGCTATTTTCATGATTTAAAATGCAACTAAATATGCTAAAAATGCAAGAATATGCCAAAAAATAAAATAAAAATAGAGGAAGATTTTACTAAAATTTTACAAAGCAATTAAAACTATTTTTGGATTACTTTTAGGAGTAACTTATACATGCTACCCCTCTTTGCTCGGAAACACAAAGATTTTTCGGGCAAAGATAAATTGAGAAATTATGAATAATTTTTTCCCGTTTGATACTCCACGGAAAGCATTTTGAAAAAGATTAACTAAGCCTTGCTTCCGAGGTTGCCTGCATATCCTTGGCTATAAAGGAATCAGGTCTGTGTAGTTCTGGAAAGTTTGGTAGCTGGGACTACCAAAAAGCTGTGATTTCATTGCTATTACTACTTGTTGAACTCCTTATTACACCACAATTAAAATCAAAAGAAAGCAAGTCTATCAGCTATGAGTTACAAGATTCCTATCTATATGTCTTCTGAAACTTGATCTTGATTCTTGACTGGTTCCTCATGCAGACTCTGATCTGAACCTTGATGCTTGCTAGCTGCATGTGCCAGTTTATTCTTCTATGGCTTATTCGGATCAAAATGTAAAATGCAATGCCCGTGACTTCAATCATGTCTTGAGTAGTCCACCACTTTTTATCCACTTCTGTATTTTGGATTCACTTTCTTTGTCTTTTCTTTTCTTTACACTGGATTCATACTTCTTCTTTTTGTTATCTCAAACCATGTGCCTCAAGGTAAAACCTAAATACCAAAACAAATAAATGAACAAAATTTTTCTGCCCCAATTTTTACTAGGAAAATTTCGTGAGTTGTTGTAATAAAATTCTAAAATACTTCTATATTAAAAGCAATAAAGTGTCAGGAATGGTGTAGCCTGAAAAGATCATGATTGAATTTTTTTTTTCTCTGGCATGGTGTTCCCTTATTGTCAAAGTCATGTCTCAACTAAGGATTGGTGCACCTTATGTTGGGAAAATATGGTTAGGGAATGGTGTGCCCTATATTAGCACATATATCAGAGAATGGTGTACCATGCACTTAAGATCAAATCAATTAGGGAGTGGTGTATCCTATGCTAGAAAACACAGCTAGGAATTGGTGTACTCTATACTAGTAAAATACAAGGGAGTGGCGTACCCCATAATAACAAAGATTTTAGGGAATGGTGTACCCTGCAATTAAAATCATTCAACTAGGGAGTGGTGCACCCTATAATAACAAAGATATTAGGGAGTAGTGTACCCTGCGTTTAAGCTCATTCAGTTAGGGAGTGGTGTATCCTATAATAACAAAGATATCAGGGAGTGGTGTACCCTGCATTTAAGCTGAATCAACCAGGGAGTACGTGTACCCTAAGTTGGAAAACATAGCTAAGGATTGGTGTACCCTATATTGGTAAAGAGGCATAAGGAGTCGTGTACCCTATATGTTCAAAGATATCAAGGAGTGGTGTACCCTGCATTTAATATCAATTAGTAATGATATCAGGGAGTGGTGTACCCTGCAGTTAAGCTCAATCAACTAGGGAGTGGTGTATCCTACGTTGGAAAACACAGTTAGGAATTGGTGCACCCTATACCGGTAAAGAGACTAGGGAACGATGTACCCTTGGGTCTAAAGATAATCATCAACTAGGGAGTGGCGTACCCTATGTTGAAAAATATATCTAGGTATTGGTGTACCCTATACTGGAAAGGATATCAGAGAGTGGTGTAGCCTGCATTTAGGGTCAATTGGTAATGATATCAGGGAGTGATGTACCTTATATTTTAGCTCAATCAACTAGGGAGTGGTGTACCCTATATTGGAAAACACAGCTAGAGATTGGTATACCCTATATTGGTAAGGAGACTACGGATTATGTCTAAAATATCATCAACTAGGGAGTGATGTACCCTATGTTGGAAAAACACAGCTACTGATTGGTGTACCCTATATTGGTAAGGAGACTAGAGAGTGGTGTACCCTATGTCCAAAATATCATCAACTAAGGAGTTGTGTACCCTATGTTGGAAAACACAGCTAGGCATTAGTCTACCCTATACTGGTAAGGAGATTAAGGAATAGTGTACCCTATGTCTAAAATATCATCAACTAGGGAATGGTGTACCCTATATTAGAAAATACAACTAGGGATCGGTGTACCCTATGTTGGAAAATACAACTAGGGATTGGTGTAACCTATACTGGCAAAGAGACTAGGGAGTGGTTTATCCTATGCCTAAAGCATCAACTAGGGGATGGTATACCTTATGTTAGAAAATGGAGCTAGGGATTGGTGTAACCTATACTACCATGATTTTGAATTTTTATTTTCTTCTTATTTCTTTTTAGAGAATGAGTAAAATGCAGGAAAGAATTCTGAGAAGACTTCCCTTTTCGAGAGGTTTTGCTATTGCAGAGTTGTTTTTAGCTTTCGTACGATTTCCTTTCATTAGCACCTGCCCTTTACGAGGTTGTTTTTCCTGCATTGTGCATTTCCTGTTTTCAACAAAGAACAACTATCAGTTTAAAATAGTGGTTGGTTTTGTGGCCTTGAGTGTTTCAATCACTTGGTCTCGGCCCATCTTCTTTGATGATGATTTCAACTACAACTGATTGTTTCTTGAATACCAACTGCATTTCTGAACCCCGAGGACCTTTGGGTTTTTCAAAACTTTTCCATGACGGTTGGTCGCGTGGGACTTAGCCTTTTCAACTTTCTTTTGCCTTTGTTGGTACTTTACTTTTAACTTCTTTCTTCCAAAGTTTTAAATTTCAGAGCATTAAGGAATCTTTGGTTTTTCACACTTTGCCGTGACAGTTAGTCACGCATTGGGACTTAACCTTTTCAACTTTACTTTGCCTGTGTGAGCACTTCAATTCGATTTCCTTCTTCAAACGTTTTCAATTTCAGAGCACCGGCCAATCATGCCCAGTCTGGATCGACTCGACGACTTTGTCGAGGCTGAGTGCATGTTGAATATATCAGCTCGTGTCAAACGTGAGCCCAGTAAATCAGTCTTGCCGTCTCTTCTTTGTCTTATTTTTTGGAAAATAGTTTGAGTGCAAGTGATTCAAAGAAAAACAAACAATGGAAAGAGAATGAGTTTAAGCAAGAGGTGTCCCTTTCGGGGAAAGGAAAGAAGGACTTATCTGGGAGTACATGCAGACTTTAATGAACATGACATGCCTTTTGGACTGGATGCCTGATTGGTGTAAACTGTCCAACTCTCAGAAACTCATCACAACTTTTTCCTCAACACTAACAAACTCTGCCTGGGATTGTGTTTATGTTATGGCTGCGAGGATCCTCTTTTCAATCAGTTGTTCCCTTTGCGGGTTTTCACCAACTGACTTCTCTCATTTCTCTTCTCACCATCGTCTTATAGTGCCCTTTGCAGATTTTCACTAACAAGACTCTCTCATTTTTATTTTCTCTACTCACCATCGCCTTATGGTGCCCGTAAGGATTTTCACCAATAAGACTCTCTTATTTTATTTCTCTCATTCCTGATGGCTCCGGGTCCAAATATCCGTGATCTCTGATTTTACAAATTCTCGCCGATTGGTTAAAAGGACTTGACAGGGATTTGGGTAAAAAAAAATTTGGATTTAACTATGACTTTTGAACCTTCCAGACGAAATCATCGCCAAAATTTCGACACTGCTGCCCCAATTTCAACTTTTGAGGGAATGTGGATTTTTTATTTGGGGTGACCGAACCCCAGAGCGAGGCTACCTATGCATCCTTTCGGAATCATGTCGAACGTAGTTCAATAAGATGAACTTTTTTCCTTTTCTTTTGCTTTTCTTTTTTTTTTTCTCTTTTTTTGTTATACAAGGTTCCAACGAGGGTAATCAAAGAAAAGTATCCGTATCAAAGGGTTAGCAAGGGGTTTATTGTGTTTGGGTAGCGAGAGTGAAAGCCTTCGTCATCCCAATCAGAGAATGTTAATACCAAGTAATGGGATTAACGTAGTACCTTTTGACTGCATCCGCATTAATAGCTGTCTCAGCGACATTTCCTTCAGTGTCTTCCAAATACAATGCAACCTTTAGCAAAACACTTGTCACAAAGTGTGGACCATTCCAATTCGGGGCCAATTTTCCTTTAGCTTCTTCATGATGGGGAGGATGCATTTCAGAACAAGCTGCCCCACTTCAAACTTCCTGGACCCCACATTCTTGTTGTAGGCACGGGTCATTCTTTGTTGGTACAACTGCCCGTGACAAACTATGTCCAATCATTTTTAATCAATCAAAGCCAATTGTTCCAAATCGGGTCTTGATCGATTCTTCGTCCTCAATCTCAGACTCTACAATGATCCGAATAGAGGGAATTTCAACTTCTGCTGGTTTCATTCGGACTTGGCTTAGGCTTATTCTCAAATTGTTCCGATTCTGTGTTCTATTTCCTTAACCTTATCTTCATTGGATTCAACTTCCTGATTCATTATTTCGAAGTCTAACAGCGTTTTAGGATTTGGGCATGAAGTCCGCAAGCATATCATGTTGTTAAAATCTACATTTACAGAACTAAAAAGAGAATAAGAAAACCTGTATGAGTACTAAGCAGAAAAAAAGCAATGGAAATGTACAGAAACGAATATAATCATAAAATTAAATAAGAGAATAGATAACAAAGTTCCCAGAAATAATATCATGGCATAACCTCATAACACAACACCGTAGCAGAGAAGAACAACCAAGAATAACTACAAGAAATTCTATCTGTTGTGGCGTACAACCCGATCACAATACCAATACAACAATAATCAATATTGTTGGTGCACGCAACCCGATCCCGATATCAATATAATATACCATTGCAGCATGCAACCCGATCCCAATATCGATTACATATATCGTTGCGACATGCAACGCGATCCCAGTATCAATTATATACCATTGCGGCATACAACCCCATCCCAATATCAATTCATTTGAAAATACTCAATAACAACCAAATACGGCGAATCTCATAAGAGACAACTAAAAACTCATAACTCACCTAGGAAATACGAGCACGAACAAAGAAGGTCAAACATTCAATATTCAAGAACTAGCCTTACAATATATGTCAATAAAGACTTCAACTAGTAGTAAACTCGAGAACAATCTAAAGGTCACACAATTCGAACATAACATAGTAGAGTAAAATAAGAACAAGTAAGGGAAATAAGGCAAGTAAAGTCATGAAACAAGTAAAAGCATCTATTTGATGATATGTAAAAGCATGTAACAAGTAAAGTCATACGATAAATGAAGGCATGAAATAAGTAAAAATATGTAACAAATAAAGACATGTAACAAGTGAAGGCATATATGTCAAGTAAAAACACATATAAAGTAACGAACATAATAAGTGAAAACATGAAATAAGTAAAGACTCAGTTTAATTAAAGATATACAATAAAGTGGTACACCCTGCATGCTTAAACCCATGACAACGCATATACACTCGTCACCTTGCAGATACATCGTCCCCACACGTAGATCACATAGCAAATAAACCAATCATGTCTAATTCCCTCAAATCAACGTTAATCATGATATTTACCTCTTTCCGGAAAAAGAATCAACAATCCAACTACTCTAGTATCAAAAAGATTCGATCTTTACCATATTTGAAGAAGTCAACAAAAAATTCAACCAGGGCCCACATGGTCGAAATTCAAAATTAAGACCAAATCTCGATTACCCATAATCCCCAAGTCCAAATATATGATTAGTTTCAAGATCTGACCTCAAATCGAGGTTTAAATCTTTAAAATACAATATACAAAAATTTTACCCAAAAATCGTATTTCTATTCTATGAAATCTTAGGTTTAATAATGAAAATCTACGAAAACATGGAAATTAAAAAAAACAAGTTAAAATTACTAACCTATAAAGTTGGAAAAATTGCTCTCCAAATATTCGCCTCTATGTGGAGCTAGGTCCCAAAGATGCAATAAAAAGAGCCAAATTTCGAAAATCATGACTTTTACCCGGCTACAGGTATAGCAATTCTGAACAACTCTTCGTAATTGCGACTTTCGCAAATGCGATTCGGACCCCGAACCTCAAAGCTCGCAATTGCGACACATGTATCTCGATTGTGACAGTCGCAAATCAAATGTGAAGTATAAAAACCTCGCAAATGCAAGCTGAGCTATGCAAATGTGAAGTTTACCCTTATCCCCACCCTTCCTCCCCNAAAACTGCGGGCTAGCACTCGATAATGCGAGCCTCGCATTTGCGAAATGACTATCGCAAATGCAATATCTGCAGCACCAGCAATTGAAGTCTTACCTAATCATCCCGAGCCCCTCGGGCCTCAATCCAAACATCCTCACAAGTACAATAATATCATACGAACACTGCTTGTAAGTCATATCATCAAAATAACATCTAATGTTAAGAATCAAGCATCAAACATCAAAGATTTCAAAGTTCAAAACTTCAAATTTTAACTTTTCACAATAAGTGTTGAAACGGCTTTGAATCGCTTGAGACCGCAACACAAACATGTGTACAAGTCCAAAATTATCATACGAACCTACCAGAATCATCAAAACACCGATCCGAGATGGTTTATCGACAATGTTGACCGTGGTCAACTCTTAAAATTTTAAAGCTCGAAAACAAAGTTTTCTTTGAAATATCATGTGTAAACTTTTCGAAAATCAACACGGACCACACACGTAAGTCATGAATCATCAAATAATACTATGTGTCACACCTCCTTTTTACAGAGAAAGGAGTTTTTCCACTTTAAGTGACATTATTGAATTTGAATTATTTATTTAAATTTTAGAGTCGCCACTTAGAAAAATTCTTAAGGTATCCCAAGTCAACATTTATTTTAAAATCTCAATTCAACAAAGTTTGACGCTGTTTAAGTCCAAGAAACTAGAAGACCAGGTAAAGAATTCTATTAACTAGGGAGAAGGTATGAAGCACTCTCGAATTCCGTGGTTTTAACATGGTCGCTTTACAATTACACTCGGCTTTATTATCTAATTCTTACATGTTTCAAACCTATTGTGTGTTTTTACCTTTTACCACTTTAATACTCGTGGAATTATTTTAAAATAAGTTATGATGTCGTACACTTGTTGTTTTATAACACATCTCAAATCGTGTCACGTGAAACGTACCCTCAATTCGCGACATGTTTATATAATGAAGTTGTAAGGTCAAGTCACACGGACGTGCACTTGAATTTGGAGTTACATATAATGACTATGCCACGGGAACTACGCCCATAGTCACAATAATTTATTATTGATTGTGCCTAAAGCAAACTACAATGTTCATAAATTATTTATTTTTTCTAAGATTAGGATTAATGTGTGAAGGTCTAAAATTATGGAATTCATTGTTGAAATGATATACATTTTTTACTAATAAATCACCAGCATTAGTAACTCTAAATTATCGAAAGTGTGTGATAATCGTTAAACATCCTGCTAAAAGGAATAGGAGCCAACTACATGTATTTACTAACATTGGATTAAGGAAAGTTTTCATAATTTGGGCTAGACACGTTTCAGATGTTAGCCTTTGCTCATGTGAATTCACAATCTAGCCGTAACCGAATACAGCCCATGTTTTCTAAATTAACTGGATGAATTGGTTAAGAGGGTACAAATTCAGCCACTTGGCTTTTCCAGTGAAGGCCTACGCTAATCAAACTCGATTATACGTACTCAAACGACGTATGGGCCAACACACCTACTTTGTCAACGTCAAAAAAAATGGTTTCAATTAGAAAAGTACATTTCATTATCAACAACTCTGTACATTTCATGAAACACAAGGCTAAGAAATTAACAATTGTGTACTGCAATTAAACTATAATTTAAATAACAAATTTCACCAATCTAGAGCTAATTCTATTCATTCCATCGCACTATCTTGCATGATCGTTGCTATTCTAGAATCACACTCCCTTCGTTTCTTCGGGCAGATCTATGATTTATAAGAAAAGTAGCTACTGGGCTACTCTTATGAATCAGCACTTTCACGCACAACAGTTAAATGGCTAGTCAGCAGATTTTGATTAGTCTATTACTATAGACATTATTTTATATATGAATCACTAATTTTCGGAAAATAAACCATCATTCACTAAACAATAAACAAATTATGAGAGGATTTTAGCACAAAAACTTGTAGGCCAAACCTGTGACCAACCTATGATATTAGGCCTATATAACATGACATTGAGCAGTTGTCTAAACTAGTCAAAAGATAATTTAAATCACATTATTTAGTTAAATAAATAATTAGAACTAGAAACTTGTATAGAAGAGATTGCAATCAAATCTAGTGAGAAAATTAAGCACAATCATAACACAAAACAGTTCAAGTCTATTTGTAGATGCAATAGAGTGTTACAGGTGAGTTTATACATACCTAAAAGCGGTAAAACAACCCTAACGACCAAGCAAAGGTGTGAAAATAGAAGATGAAGTTCAAGCTCCCAGCAAAGACAACCAGCAACAAAGTTTCTTCAGCAAACCAGAGAATAGACACCAAATCCCAGAGAAATTCAAACCAATCCTTCAAATTCTCCTTTGTGTTCTAGTTTGAAGCTCTTTTGAATTCCTTTAGATTTGGGATTTAATTTTGAACTCCAGAACTTATTTTATGCTCTTTGAAAATGTGAGGTGCGTGTGTAAAGAAAGGGTGGGAGAGAGTGAATATGTGATTGTGAAGAGTGTGAATGAGAGTGTGAATCATGCAGATGGGAATGTATAAGCAAAATGTGTGTGAATGAATGGGAGTGAATAAAAATTGTGAGCAGGGTATCTTTTTATAAAAGAATTTTACAGTTGTTCCCTCTATTAATCCCTACTTTTTACTCTCTAAATTATATTATTTGCCTCTCATGCCCCAAGCACCTGACCCCTGCTTCCTTTTTATTGCTAAATAGTCCCTCCCCTACTTTCCTAGAACCTTCCCCAACATGGTCCAAGATTAATGTCTCAAGTTAAATTCCTATACTAATCTTTTTACCTTTATTATTCATTATTGACCAAGAGCATGTGCCTATAAGCCTTTTAATCAGCAGGCCCCTTGATCGTACCCAAATTCCAACTCATAATTCAAACTTAGCGGGCCTACCCATCAAGCAAAACAAACCCAATTTTGGCCCAAACAAACCAACAAAATTCTACTTGCGCATCAGAGCCATGGAATTTCAAACGTAAACCCAATCGATTAGACTCAAGCTTTGATACTTACATGTGAATGTGTTAAAACAAACTTAATATCAACTAATTCATCACCAAATTTAAAATAAGTTAATCGAATTAAAGACAATCTAAAAATAGCTACTGGAATGAATAATTGGAAAGAATGAGGAGGTATAGAGGGATTACCAATCCAGTCAAAAAAAATTCCGGTAAGCACATAGGACTTTGACGAGCAAGAACTCCGGCAAATAATGGGGATTGTAACATGAGCACTGGCCTGAATTCCTTCACATGGCCAGTGCTACATGTAACAATTCTTATCATGTGCCGAGAAAAGGGAAGAGAACAAGTTTGAGGTGTTCTGGCCAGTCAACAGCAGTTTGACTTCTTCCCGCGGCCATGAATGGACTCAAAACAAAACCACCAATTGATTGCTCTCATTTAGAGCAATCGATTTCAGTAGGTTTCATACTCAAAACGAGCTAGAATTTAGGCAAAATTAAAAAATAGAGGAAAAACTAGGGTTAGTAGATTCCTAGATCTATTAGCCATGAATTTCCAGGGACTTTTAGGAGAAACAACTTGGAGATTGTGCAAGAGGAGGAGGAGGAGATTTCCCGGTGATATTTTGGGGTAATTTTGGGTTGTGCCACTACCGTGAGGTTTCCGGCTACGATTACAGTGGAGGATAAATGGGGTGGGACAGAGATGACTTTGGGTGGGGATGGAGTCTTGTTCAGATAATTATAAGTGGCGGAAAAGCTAACCCTAAGCCGTTAGATGAGATTAGATGAATGGTGGAGATCGGTCGAGGCCCGATGACGTCGTTTAGTTAAGTGAGGGGCCGGGACTGTGTGGACTTGGGTCTGGGCAGATTTGAGCGAAACTGGGCCTTCAAAACCAACTAGCCCAATCGACATGGAAAACAAATGTCCTCTTTCTTTTTTCACTTTTAGCCCGCGCCAGAACTATCTACATTCTATAGCCTAAAAAGTGTATAAAATTTTTATAATTTTTGTATATAACATACATAATATATATATATATATATATATATATATTATACAAAGTTTATACATATTTTCGGCTATTATTT
>MCJB01003302.1:0-40884 GCA_002018475.1 Nicotiana obtusifolia | reverse complement strand
ATATATATATATATATATATATATATATATATATATATATATATATATCTGTGTGTGTGTGTGTGTGTGTGCGCGCGTACAAAAATATATATTTTTCGGTTATTATTTTGAGAGCGGCTATACAATGTCATTTTCCCTTTCAAAATTAACCAATTGATTACACACCAAATTTCAAACTAAATTTTGCAAAAAGTGGCCTAATCATCTATTTATCTAACAATTAACTAATTGACTATGAATTATTAAACTAGATTAATCAAATTAACTAAAGCATTGTTATTTTCGTGATTTTGGTCTTTTCAAGAATGTAACTACATGCAATTTAATTCCAAAAATGTGAAGAGTAAAACATAAAATATTTTTCGCTATTTTCATGATTTAAAATGCTACTAATATGCTAAAAATGCAAGCGTGTGCCAAAAAATAAAATAAAAATAGAGGAAGATTTTACTAAAATTCTACAAAGCAATTAAAACTATTTTTGGATTACTTTTAGGAGTAACTTATACATGCTGCCCCTCTTTGCTCGGAAACACAAAGAGTTTTCGGGCAAAGATAAATTGAGCAATTATGAATAATTTTTTCCCGTTTGATACTCCACGGAAAGCATTTTGAAAACGTTTAACTAAGCCTTGCTTCCAAGGTTGCCTGCATATCCTTGGCTATAAAGGAATCAGGTCTGTGTAGTTCTGGAAAGTTTGGTAGCTGGGAATACCAAAAAGATGTGATTTCATTGCTATTACTACTTGTTGAACTCCTTATTGCACCACAATCAAAATCAAAAGAAAGCAAGGCTATCAGCTATGAGTTACAAGATTCCTATCTATATGTCTTTTGTAACTTGATCATGAGTCTTGACTGGTTCTTCATGCAGACTCTGATCTGAACCTTGATGCTTGCTAGTTGCATGTGCCAGTTTATTCTTCTATGGTTTATTCGGATCAAAATGGAAAATGCAATGCTCGTGACTTCAATCATGTCTTGAGTAGTCCACCTCTTTTTATCCACTTCTATATTTTGGATTCACTTCCTTTGTCTTTTATTTTCTTTACTCTGGATTCATACTTCTTCTTTTTGTTATCTCAAACCATGTGCCTCAAGGTAAAACCTAAATACCAAAACAAATAAGCGAACAAAAATTTTCTGCCACAGCTTTTACTAGAAAAATTTCGTGAGTTATTGTACCAAAATTCTAAAATACTTCTATATTAAAAGCAATAAAGTGTCGGGAATGGTGTACCCTAAAAAGAACATGATTGAATTTTTTTTTCTCTGGCATGGTGTTCCCTCATTGTCAAAATCATGTCTCAACTAAGGATTGGTGCACCTTATGTTGGCAAAATATGGTTAGGGAATGGTGTACCCTACATTAGCACATATATCAGAGAATGGTGTACCATGCACTTAAGATCAAATCATTTAGGGAGTGGTGTATCCTATGCTAGAAAACACAGCTAGGGATTGGTGTACCCTATACTAGTAAAATACAAGGGAGTGGCGTACCCCATAATAACAAAGATTTCAGGGAATGGTGTTCCCTGCAATTAAAATCATTCAACTAGGGAGTGGTGCACCTTATAATAACAAATATATCAGGGAGTAGTGTACCCTGCGTTTAAGCTCATTCAGTTAGGGAGTGGTGTATCCTACAATAACAAAGATATCAGGGAGTGGTGTACCCTGCATTTAAGCTGAATCAACCAGGGAGTAGGTGTACCCTAAGTTGGAAAACATAGCTAAGGATTGGTGTACCCTATACTGGTAAAGAGGCATAGGGAGTGGTGTACCCTATATGTTCAAAGATATCAGGGAGTGATGTACCCTGCATTTAAGATCAATTAGTAATGATATCTGATAGTGGTGTACCCTGCATTTAAGATCAATTAGTAATGATATCAGGGAGTGGTATACTCTGTATTTAGAATCAAATAGTAATGATATCAGGGAGTGGTGTACCCTGCAGTTAAGCTCAATCAACTAGGGAGTGGTGTATCCTACGTTGGAAAACACAGCTAGGGATTGGTGCACCCTATATCTGTAAAAAGACTAGGGAACGATGTACCCTTGGGTCTAAAGATAATCATCAACTAGGGAGTGGCGTACCCTATGTTCGAAAATATATCTAAGTATTGGTGTAACCTATACTGGAACGGATATCAGAGAGTGGTGTACCCTGCATTTAGGATCAATTGGTAATGATATCAGGGAGTGATGTACCCTATATTTAAGCTCAATCAACTAGGGAGTGGTGTACCCTATATTGGAAAACACAGCTAGAGATTGGTATACCCTATATTGGTAAGGAGACTACGGATTATGTCTAAAATATCATCAACTAGGGAGTGATGTACCCTATATTGGAAAAACACAGCTACTGATTGGTGTACCCTATACTGGTAAGGAGACTAGAGAGTGGTGTACCCTATATCCAAAATATCATCAACTAAGGAGTTGTGTACCCTATGTTGAAAAACACAACTAGGCATTAGTCTACCATATACTGGTAAGGATATTAGGGAATAGTGTACCCTATGTCTAAAATATCATCAATTAGGGAATGGTGTACCCTATATTGGAAAATACAACTAGGGATTGGTGTACCCTATGTTGGAAAATACAACTAGGGATTGGTGTAACATATACTGCAAAGAGACTAGGGAGTGGTTTATCCTATGCCTAAAGCATCAACTAGGGGATGGTATACCCTATGTTGGAAAATGGAGCTAGGGATTGGTGTAACCTATACTACCATGATTTTGAATTTTTATTTTCTTCTTCTTTCTTTTTAGAGAATGAGTAAAATGCAGGAAAGAATTCTGAGAAGACTTCCCTTTTCGAGAGTTTTTGCTATTGCAGAGTTGTTTTAGCTTTCGCGCGATTTCCTTTCATTAACACTTGCCCTTTACGAGGTTGTTTTTCCTGCATTGTGCATTTCCTGTTTTCAACAAAGAACAACTATCAGTTTAAAATAGTGGTTGGTTTTGTGGCCTTGAGTGTTTCAATCACTTGATCTCGGCCCATCTTCTTTGATGATGATTTCAACTACAACTGATTGTTTCTTGAATACCAACTGCATTTCTGAACCCCGAGGACCTTTGGGTTTTCCAAACTTTTCCATGACGGTTGCTCGCGTGGGACTTAGCCTTTTCAACTTTTTTTTGCCTTTGTTGGCATTTTACTTTTAACTTCTTTCTTCGAAAGTTTTAAATTTCAGAGCATTAAGGAACCTTTGGTTTTTCACACTTTGCCGTGACAGTTAGTCACGCAGTGGAACTTAACTTTTTCAATTTTACTTTGCCTTTGTGAGCACTTCAATTTGATTTCCTTCTTCAAATGTTTTCAATTTAAGAGCACCGGCCAATCATGCCCAGTCGGGATCGACTCGACGACTTTGTCGAGGCTGAGTACCTTTTGAATATATCAGCTCGTGTCAAACGTGAGCCCAGTAAACCAGTCTTGCCGTCTCTTCTTTGTCTTATATTTTGGAAAAAAGTTTGACTGCAAGTGATTCAAAGAAAAACAAACAATGGAAAGAGAATGAGTTTAAGCAAGAGGTGTCCCTTTCGGGGAAAGGAAAGAAGGACTTATCTGGGAGTACATGCAGACTTTAATGAACATGACATGCCTTTTGGACTGGATGTCTGATTGGTGTAAACCGTCCAACCCTCAGAAACTCATCACAACTTTTGCCTCAAAACTAAGAAACTCTGCCTGGGACTGTGTTTATGTTGTGGCTGCGAGTATCCTCTTTTCAATCAGTTGTTCCCTTTGCGGGTTTTCACCAACTGACCTCTCTCATTTCTCTTCTCACCATCGTCTTATAGTTCCCTTTGCAGATTTTCACTACCAACACTCTCTCATTTTTATTTTCTCTACTCACCATCGCCTTATGGTGCCCTTAAGGGTTTTCACCAATAAGACTCTCTTATTTTATTTCTCTCATTTCTTGATGGCTCCGGGTCCAAATATCCGTGATCTCTGATTTTACAAATTCTCGCCGATTGGTTGAAAGGACTTGAAAGGGATTTGGGTAAAAAAAAATTTGGATTTAACTACGACTTTTGAACCTTCCAGACGAAATCATCGCCAAAATGTCGAAACTACTGCCCCAATTTCAACTTTTGAGGGAATGTGGATTTTTTATTTGGGGTGATCGAACCCCAGAGCCAGGCCACCTATGCATCCTTTCGGAATCATGTCGAACGTAATTCAATAACATGAACTTCTTTTCTTTTCTTTTGTTCTCTTTTTTTCTTTTTCTCTTTTTTTCTTATGTACAAGGTTCCAAGGAGGGTAATCAAAGAAAAGTATCCGTCTCAAAGGGTTAGCAAGGGGTTTATTGTGTTTGGGTAGCGAGAGTGAAAGCCTTCGTCATCCCAATCAGAGAATGTTAATACCAAGTAATGGGATTAACATAGTACCTTTTGACTGCATCCGCATTAATAGTTGTCTCAGCGACATTTCCTTCAGTGTCTTCCAAATACAATGCTCCCTTTAGCAAAACACTTGTCACAAAGTGTGGACCTTCCCAATTCGGGGCAAATTTTCCTTTAGCTTCTTCATGATGTGGAGGATACATTTTAGAACAAGTTGCCCCACTTCAAACTTCCTGGATCCCACATTCTTGTTGTAGGCACGGGCCATTCTTTGTTGGTACAACTGCCCGTGACAAACTATGTCCAATCGTTTTTAATCAGTCAAAGCCAATTGTTCCAAATCGGGTCTTGATCGATTCTTCGTCCTTAATCTCAAACTTTACAATGATCCGAATAGAGGGAATTTCAATTTCTGCTGGTTTCATTCGGACTTGGCTTAGGCTTATTCTCAAATTGTTCCGATTCTATGTTCTATTTCCTTAACCTTATCTTCATTGCATTCTACTTCCTGATTCATTATTTCGAAGTCTGACAGCGTTTTAGGATTTGGGCATTAAGTCCGCAAGCATGTCATGTTATTAAAATCTACATTTACAGAACTAAAAAGAGAATAAGAAAACCTGTATGAGTACTAAGCAGAAAAAAGCAATGGAAATGTACAGAAACGAATATAATCATAAAATTAAATAAGAGAACAGATAACAAAGTTCCCAGAAATAATATCATGGCATAACCTCATAACACAACACCGTAGCGGATAGAAGGGTTTACATCAGAAAGTAAGGAAGTAAAGTAAAACGTCCAGATTACACCCTGAAATAATCGGATCGTAGAAAAGACAGCAAGATTGGCTACCAAGACTCCCATCTAATAGGGAACTTTTCATGATTTGGCGACCGTTTTAGGTTTCTCTTCTGCCGTGGCAATGGCTACAATGGCTTTCAACGCCAGATCAAATTCCCTAACATCACAAATCATTCCAACGACTGGCCCATTATTGTGAGTAGGCAAAGGACTGTTATTTACATTAGGAGCCTCTTCATCCCTAAGAACAATTCTTTTAGATTAAATCAAGTCTTCAACTTCCCTATTGACGGTCCAATATTACTCTGTATCGTGTCCCACTACCCCAAAGTGGTATTCACATCTTGCATCAGCTCGGTGTGAGGGGGACTCGGGGTTCAGCCAGTTGGGGGCCACTGGTTGCAGCAGACCTAGCCTGATTAACTTTTGAAACAAACTTGAATACGATTCACCAATAGCGGTGAAACTATTCCTTCTGGGAGGCTCTCTTGGGTGAGGGTTGTATTGGGGAACATTTTGTTGGGGATTATATGGAGCTTGGTACGGACGGGCATTTCTGGGAGGTAGAGCTTAGTTTTGGGTATAATGTTGTGGTTGTGTTGCACGCTCATCACTTCATAGTGAGGCGGTGCCGCGACATAAGCAGCATCATGGTACGGGTAATAGTGTTGTGCGACCTTAGGAGGCATATATGATTGGTTGAATGACCTGCGAGCCCCACTCGAGCTCGAAGCCATCATGGCTCCCTCTTCTCTCCTATTTCTGTTCCCTGAAACCCCCCGAACCATTCTGAACAGTCTGTGATGTGGCCTTAAAGGAGGCCTGACTTAGGATTCGGCCTATTTTTAAACCATATTCGACCATCTCCCCAATTTTGATGGCTTCAGCGAATGGCTCTTCCATAGCAGACATTATGTTTTGGAAGTAGTCCGACTCTTGGGCTTATAGGAAGACTGTCACCATTTCTGCCTCAACTATTGGAGGCTTTACACTGGCGGCCTGCTCTCGCCACCTGATTGCATACTCACGAAAACTTTCCGCAATTTTCTTTTTCAAATTGGACAAAAAGTTTCAATCGAGAGCGATGTCCACATTATACTTGAACTAGCGGACAAAATCTTAGGCCAAATCATCCCCCACATGCCAATGGGCGATCACTTGATCCATGTACCACTCGAAAGCAATTCCTGTGAGACTTTCTCCAAAATAGGCCATTAACAGCTCCTCTTTTCCACCAACACCCCTCAGCTAGTTACAATACCATTTTAGATGAGTGATCGGGTCTCCGTGTGCGTCATATTTTTCTAACTTCGGCGTCTTGAAGCCAGCTGGCAAGTGTACATGAGGAAACACACAAAGGTCAGAGTACGAGACGCTCTTTTGGCCCCTTAGGCCTTTCATGTTACCAGGCTTTATTCCAGATTTTTCATCTTCCGAGCCATTTTCTCCTGCTTGGGATTCTTAACAATTCTTTCCTGTTCAACAGAGAACTTATATTGTGGAGGTTGGGTATATGAGTCCGGGGTGACATAGGTTATTTCGGGTTGAAATTGTGGACCTTGAAAGGTGAATGCCAGAGGCTCGACATACAGCCTGGGTATAGTTCGTTGTGTTGCAGTGAAGACAGGTGCTGCAGAGAATATTACTAGCGGTGCCCTTGAAACCGGCACCAAGGGGCAAACCACAGAAGGCATTTCGAGGCTGTTGTTTGGCATTGGCGGGTATCCATATGGGGTGAATGGGTTGGTTATAGGGACATTAGTAGCCTCGACTAGTCTAGGGATCAACTCGGGAAACCTAGAGATGGCTCTCGGCGATTCCCTCCTGTTAGACCATGCATCCCACATTTCTAGCATACGGAGGCATAGCATTCTATTTTCTTCAGTTGTAGCCAACTCTGGTGGTGGAATAGCTGGTGTGGTGCTATCCTCAGAGTTAATAATCAGCATAAAACTTTCGTAGGCCATAGGAACCTTTCCTTTTGATCTGGTGAAGTATGGATGGGAAGCCAGAATACCAACCAAACCAAGCACCTGAAATGAACCTAGCTATTAGGCACACACAACAACCATTGTTAGTTGAAGGCATTCAACATGTAGGAAATCGCACATTGGGATGTAATACACCTAAACAGTTAAAACGCCTCTATTATGTGTTTGAAGAGTTGTGTGTTTCATCTCGGCCTCATCTGTCCCTTTCCACTCTGTAACTCTTTTCTTTTAGTTTCTGCTCTCTTTTGGTTTACCGTACTTATTTTTATTATTATTATTATTATTTTGATTTTATCACTCTTGATTTCCTCTTTTTATTTTTCTCGCTCTTTGTTTTTCTCTTTTGTTTTTGTTACTCTTCATTATCGTTATTTTTTCTCTTTTTCTTTGTTTTTCACTCAATTTTTTTTGACTATGATCGCATCTTATGAGGATTGCCTACGTATCATGATGCCGCATGAATCAGATCATTATGTAGTTCAGGGAACAAACGGCTCCTAATAGGGGAAAATACTTTGGATTTTGGAACTTTTTTTTTTTTTGAGAAATTTCGAAAGAAAGACATCTAAAGATTCTTTTTAATTTGTTTTAAATTTTTGGGAATTTAAAAAATAGAAGAAAAATAGATGTTTTTTCTTTAATTCGTTTTTCTCCTTTGTCTAAAGAAGAAAGAAAAATATTTTTAGATTTTGAATGTTGCCTTTGAATTTTCCGAAAGACTTCTAAGAAAATATTTTGGATTTCTGAGTTTTCTTTTTAAATTTCCGAAAGCAAACCTCTGAAGAAGAGAGAAAATATTTTATGGACTTCAATTTTTCAATATTTTATGAAATTTATGAAGGAAAGACTTGTACAGGAGAAATAGGATATATTTGGATTTTTGGCTTTTGCTGTGATATTACTTCCCCCTAGACTATAAAGAAAGAAGTTGACAGAGAGACGTTCGACTCCACGTGTCCGCTGAACAGTTCTGAAGTAGCAAGACGAGTGAATGAAGGCACTGTAAGATTGGGTTTGATTTTTTTTTTTGAAGTTATTTTTCTTGGAGAAAGACTTCTGAAGAAGGGAAAAACATATTTTGGGATTTTATTTTTTTTTTCGTTTGTTTTCGTTTTGTTTTCGAATGAAAGACTACGAAAAGAAGGAACATTTTTAGGCTTAAATTTATTTGGTATTTTCCTAGGGACGACTTCTACAAAAGGATTTAAAGGAAAATATTTTTGAATTTTGTGAATGTTGGTGCCGGACCTGATAAAGATTGCCTATGTATCTCACATCCGGTGAGAGTCAAACCTGCATTGGATGTTTGGCTTAGTTTGTAACAAACTTGTAAATATTCAACAGAGTTTCAGAATTTTTCAAATACCGAGATTTTTCAGAAACCAGGGAAATTTCTCTCTCCAACCTCTCACTCTTGGTTTTTCTTGGGGTACGTAAGATGCATCAGGATGGTCTTTTAATTTTGAGGTACACCTGTCCTAGACGGACCCAACCCCTGTGTTGAGTCCCCAAAGTCAAATGCACGTGATGCAAACAAGCGTACCTACTAGGGATCCGGTATGGTGCTATGTTCTTCTATATTTATACCTTAAAGGTGTGGAGTTCTAGACCTGGCTTACCCGAGCTGACAACTCGAGCCGGGGGCAACATACCGGGAACCAAAAGGGCATCCAGCTTTGTAACAAAACCGATCCTCGTTCTAAAGTTATGGTGTTTGACACTGCTAACAGAAAAGAAGGCACGCCAATGTACGCTTCCTAGAAGATTTAGAAGACTTAGAGAGAAGAAGGGTGGCGTAATAGTTTATATATACAGTTCGCGACAAAAACAAAGCGGTAAAGATCGGCAATTAACATATTAGGCTCAAGCAAGTAGTATCAGACAGTCACAAGTAGCCAAGTACAAAAGTTATTCTAAGCTCGAACTCTGAATCCTGAAACATAGATTCTGGGTTTTTATCCCCCACAGAGTCGCCAGTGCTGTCACACCTCCTTGTTACAGGGAAAGGAGTTTTCCTACTTTAGGTGAAATTATTGAAACGGGATTATTTATTTAATTTTAAGAGTCGCCACGCAGAAAAATTATTAAGGTGTCCCAAGTCACCGTTTATTTTAAAATCCTAGTTCAACAAAGCCTGACTCTGTTTAAATTCGTGAAACTAGAAGACGGGGTAAGGATTTTGTTAACCCGAGAGCAGGTGTGAGGCACTCCCGAATTCTGTAGTTTTAGCAAGGTTGCTTTACAATTACACTCGGCTTCATTATCTGATTCTTACATGCTTCAAACCTATTATGCGTTTTTAACTTTTACCAATTTTAATTTTCATGGAATTATTTTAAAATAAGTTAAAATGTGATACACTTGTTGCTTTTACACATCACAAATCGCGCCACGTGAAACGCACCCGCTACTCGGAACATGATTATATTTATTATTACTTTGAAGTAGTAAGGACAAGTCACACGGACGTGCACTTGAATTTTGGAGTTACATATAATGACTATGCCACGGGAACCGCATCCATAATCACAATAATTTATTATTGATTGAGCCTAAAGCAAACTACGACATTCGTAAATTATTTATTTTTTCTAAGTTTGTGATTAATGTGTGAAGGTCTAAATTTATGGAATTCATTGTTGAAAGGATATACATTTTGACTAATAAATCAGCAGCATTAATAAATTTGAATTATTGAAAGTGTGTGATAATCGTTAAACATCCTCCTATACGGAATAGGAGCCAACTGCATGTATTTACTAAGATTTGGTTAAGGAAAGTTTTCATCATTTGGGCTAGACACGTTTTAGATGTTAGCCTTTGCTCATGTGAATTCACAATTCATTCATATATGAATACAACCCATGTTCTTCAAATTAACTCGATGAGTTGGTTAAGAGGGCATAAATTCAGCCAATTGGCTTTTCCAGTGAAGCCCTATGCAAATCAAACCCGATTATATGGACTCAAAAGACGTATGGGCCTACACACTGACTTTGTCAACACCAAGAAAAATTATTTCAATTAGAAAAGTACAGTTCATTATCAACAAGTCTGTACATTTCATGAAACACCAGGCTAAGAAATTAACAATTGTATACTGTAATGAACTGTGATTTAAATTACAAATTTCACCAATCTAGAGCTAATTCAATGCATTCTATGGCAGTATCTTGCATGATCATAGCTATTCTCGAATCACACGCCCTTCGTTTCTTCGGGCAGATCTATGATTTATAAGAATAGCAACTGGGCTACTCTTATGAATCAACTCTGTCACGCACAACAGTTAAATATCTAGGCAGCAGATTTTGATTAGTCTATTAGTGTAGATATCAATTTGAATGTGCACCGCTAATTTTCAGAAAATAAACCATCATTCACTAGACAATAAACTAATTATGAGAGAATTTTGGTACAAAAAGTTGTAGGCCAAACCAGTGACAAATCTATGATATTAGGCCTACATAATGACATTGAGCAGTTGGGTAAACTAGTCAAAAGATAATTTCTATCACAATATTTAGTTCAATTAAACAATCAGAACTAGAAACTTGCATAGAAGAGATTGCAGTCAAATCTAGTGAGAAATTAAGCACAATCATAACATAAAACGGTTCAAGTTTCTATTTATGGATGCAATAGAGTGTTACAGGTGAGTTTGTACATACCTAAAAGCAGTAAAACAACACTAACGACCAAGCAAACGTCTAAAAATAGAAAATGAAGTTCAAGCTCCCAGAGAATCGACACCAAATTCCAGAGAAATTCAAACCAATCCATCATATTCTCCTTTGTGTTTAAGTTTGAAGCCTTTTTGAATTCTTTTAGATCTGGGATTTACTTTTGAACTCCAGAATTTACTTTTTTGCTATTTGAAAATGAGAAGTGCGTGATTGAAGAAAGAGTGAGTAAGAGCGAATCTGTGAAGGAGGAGAGTTTGAATGAGAGTGTGTATCGTGTAGATGAGAATGTACAAGTGAAATGTGTGTGAATGAATGTGGGTGATTTAAAAGTGTAAGGAGGATATCTTTTTATAGTAGAATTTTACAGTTGTTCCCTCTATTATTCCCTTCCTTTTACTCTATCTAAATTCTATTACTTACCTCCCATGCCCCAAGCACCCGACCTCTGCTTCTTCTTTTTTTTCCTAAATAGTCTCTCCCCTCCTTTTCTAGAACCTTCCCCAGCATGTGCCAAGATTAATTTCTCAAGTTAAATTCTTATACTAAACTTTTTACCTTTATTATTCACTACTGACCGGGAACATGTGCCTAAGCCTTTTAATCAGCAGGAACCTCGATCATATCCAATTTCCGACTCACAATTCAAACCCAACGGGCCTGCCCATCTAGCAGAACAAACCCAAATTTGGCCCAAATGAACCAACAAAACTCTACTTGCACATCACATTCATACAACTTCAAACGTAAACCCAATCGATCAGACTCAAGCTTTGATACTTACATGCGAATGTGTTAAAACAAACTTAATATCAACTAATTCATGGCCAAATATAAAACAGGTGAATCGAAATAAAGACAATCTAAAAATAACTACTGGAATTAATAATTGGAAAGAATGGGGAGGCATAGAGGGGTTGCCAATACAGTCAACAAGAATTCTGGCCCGCACATAGGATTCGGGCAAGCAAGAACTCCGACGAATAATGGGGATTGTAACATGAGCACTCGCCGGAATTCCTTCACATGGCCAGTGCTACATGTAGCAATTCGCATCATGTGCCGAAAAAGCGGAAGAGAAAAGATTCGAGGTGTTCTGGCCGGTCAACAGCAGTTTGACTATCTTCTAGCGGCCGTGAAAGGACTAAAAACACCACCAATTGATTGCTCTCATTTAGAGAAATTGATTTCAGTAGGTTTCACACTCAAACCACCAATTCTTCGATCTACTAAAAGTGAATTTCCAGGGACTTTTAGGAGAAACAAGTTGGAGATTGTGCAACAGGAGGAGGAGGAAATTGCCTGGTGATACTTTGGGGTAATTTGGGGTTGTGCCACCACCGTGAGGCGATTTCCGATGACGGTTCTGGGTGAAGGACGGTGGAGGATAAATGGGGTGTGAGAGATGAATTTGGGTGGGGGTAGGGTCTTGTTCAAACAATTTTAAGTGATAGGAGAGCTAGTTCCAAGCCATTGAATGAGATTTGATGAATGGTGTAGATTAGTTGGGGTCAATCGATGTCGTTTAGCTAAGTGATGGGCCTGGACCATGTGGACTTAGTTCTGGGCAGATTTGAGCAAAATTGGGCCTTCAAAACGGACTGGCCCAATCGACATGAAAACAAATGCCCTCTTTATTTCTTCTTTGTATTTCAAAATTAACGAATTGATTTACACATCTAATTTCAAACTAAAGTTTGCAAAAAGTGGCCTAATCATCTACTTTAGCTAACAATTAACTAATTCATTATGAGTTATTAAACAAGATTAATCAAATTAACTAATGTATTGTTATTTTTGTGATTTTGGTCTTTTTAAGAATGCAACTAACATGCAATTTAAATCTAAAAATGTGAATAGTAAAACATAAAATATTTTTTGTTATTTACATGATTTGAAATGCTAGTAAATATGCATAAAAATGCAAATAAATGCCAAAAAAAAAATAGAGGAAAATGTCCTAAAATTCTATAAAAGCAATTAAAACTATTTTTGGATTATTTTTTAGGAGCAATTTATACATGGGGCAAAAATTACGTGCTCACACTATGTAAGGTCTCAAATTGTAAAATGGGAAGCTAGAACCCAAAACGACATATCGGGTCGTTACAAAAACCTTGGGCAACAGTGAGGGAATTAAATTCCTAAGAACACACAAGCAACTTGTGGGCTTGGAATAATTTTCTGTTTTGTCTATTGAACAAAAGCTTCTTTGCTTCTCTTGTTTTCTTGTTTTCAAATTTAGTTTTACTAAAAGTGATCACCTCATACATATATCTGAACTATTTATCTAATTAAGTGTTATGTCTCAACTTTTGATACCAATTTTGTAACGACCCGATCAGGTGTTTTAAACTTTAGCATTTCGTTCGGTGGTTTGAGACTTTGAGTAGTTTCGTATGATGTATTATAACTCCCAAATGACCGGTAGTACAAACCATGAGCTTCTAAGATTTAATGTTTACAAAGCTAGTATGAAATAAATACATCATCTGTTTGAGAAATACGTAAATAGATTTCTATAAATCTAAAGCTACCATGAATAAGTGGCAGCTACGATCGGAATGCTAGTTCATCTTCAAAGCCAGCTCCCGCCATACACAAGAATATCAGCTCCAAAATTTGCACGTAAGGTGCAAAAGTGTAGTATGAGTACAACCGATCGCATGTACTCAATAAGTAACAAACCTAACTTTAAGTTAAAGTAGTAACGAGCTTGGACAACGGTCAGAGTCCAACACCAACAGCCAAGAATAACTCATAACAATATAATGAAAACAATACAAATAATACTCAAAGATATGATGCTCAACTCTTTCACAGTTACAGAAAATAGGCATGCTTATCAGGCATAACAATAAAACCCAAACCTTTCACCGAAATTACCAAAATATGAGTATATCAGAAAACTGTGATTTTTCTGAAAAATATTCAACAACAGATAAGATGTTTCATTATCAGATAGCATGAGAAAAGTACATCTCTATGCCTACATGCCAAGTATGCATGTCAAATGTAATGCATCACAGTGATGTACTCATGAACTCACACTCTCATAGTACTCAATCTCACTGTCTCACATACTCAATCACTCAGCACTCATCACTTGGTACATGCGCTCACTGCTGGAATGTCAGACTCCGGAGGGGCGGGTCCTGCCAAAGTGCTAGTATAAGCCAACGTGGCATGATGCGGCGTGCAACTCGATCCCATAAATATCACTCACAATCAAGCCCTCGGCCTCACTCAGTCACCAATCTCTCCAGTCTCTTGGGCTCACAAATCGCATGCCAATCAGCCCAAACAATGATACATGATGTAACAATAAATGATAACAGAAATTGAGATATGATATGCAAATGATGAATGTGACTGAGTACATAATTGCAATATAAGCAAATAACTCAACAGCAGAAATAAACTAAGTGGGTCCCAACAGGATAAGCATATAGCCAAAACATGGTTTCTAACATGGATTACAGCTCAATTACTCTGGCACGTAGAAATTTCCTGGATAGAAACAAGATTAGGTAACTACGCTGTACCACAAAATCAACCAAATCATAATTCACACGGTGCACGACCACACGCCCGTCACCTAGTATGTGGGTCACCTAAACACCAACACATAACACATATATTTGAGGATTCATACCCTCAGCATCAAGTATAGAAGTGTTACCTACCTCAAACAAGTTGAATCCAATACCAAGCAAGCCAAACAATACTCATGCGCGTACCGACCTCTGAACGGCTCGAAACTAGCCAAAAGCAATTCAAGAACATCAAATAATGACAAAGGAAACAAACCCAATCGATAAAGGTTGAATCATTAACCAAAAGCCAAGAGTCAACCAAAAAGCCAAATCCGGGCCCGCACCTCGAAACCGAAAAACTCACAAAATCCGATAACTCATTCTATTACAAGTCCAACCATACTAGTTTCACTCAAGTACGACTGTGAATCGATGTTCAAAACTCAAAAATTCACTTTATGAAATTTTAGACAAAACCCCTCAATTTCTCTTTCAAAATAATCAGTCAAATGCCAAAATCAAGGACGGTTTCATGAAATATAATCAAAACCGAGTAGAAGACACTTACCCCAATTCTTGTGGTGAAGATTGCCACAAAAATTGCCTCAATCCGAGCTCCATAGCTCCAAACTAAAATGGCTGAAACTTCCAAAAATAGAATACTTATAATCACCATATGAATTAATGAATCGTGATCGCGGAAATACCATTGTGATCACGATGAAGAAAAATACATTGCCCCTGAAATACTCTTTGCATTCGTGAGCCTCCTCATGCGAATGTGATGTCCACAGATGCCAACTCTGCGTGAACGCGGAAGGGGAATCACCAGCGCTCAGCTCAGCTCTATGCGAACGCGATGACTCCAATGCGAACGCATACTGCAACCAACACAAAGCTACGCGAATGCGGTCTTCCTATCGGGACCGCGATGAAGAAAGCGCCCAGCTCCAAATTTTCCTCTACGCGATTGCACCTCCATCTTCGGGATTGCAAAGTACAATTGGGGCACCACACACTAGCAGAAACCAATAAAGCAGATATGAAGAAAAATGGCCCGAAATCAACCAGAAACACGCTCGAGCCCCTCGGGACTCCGTCCGGACATACCAACAAGTCTCATAACATAAAACGGACCTACTCAAGGCCCCGAATCACACATAACAACATCAAAACCACGAATCACACCTCAAATCGAACTTAATAAACTTTTGAACTTTGAACTTCCAAAACTCGTGCCGAACCATATCAAATCAACTTGGAATGAACTCAAATTTTGCACACAAGTCCCAAATGACATAACAAAGCTATTCCAATTCCCAAAACCCGATATCATCAAATTCAACTCTCGGTCAAACATATAAACATTCCAAACCTTCAAATTGCCGACATTTGCCAAAGAGTGCTGAAACTCTCTAGAAATATCCGAATGCAAATCCGACCATACGCCCAACTAAAAAATCACCATCCATACCTAGTGGAACCATCAAAACTCTAATCCGAGGTCAAATACTCAAAAGTCAAACTTGGTCAACTCTTCCAACTTAATGCTTCCTAATTTAGAATCATTATTCCAAATCAAATCCCGAAACACCTAAAAACTAAAACAGATGATATACACAAGTCATAATACATCATAGGGAGCTATTCATGCCATCAAACCACCGAGAAAAGTGCAAATGCTCAAAGCGACCGGTCGGGTCGTTACATTCTCCCCCACTTAAACATACGTTCATCCTCGAACGTGTCCAGGGTCGTTCCAAAGCCATTAAATTATCGTGTAACCTTACCATGTACATGCCCAGGGGTGGTCCCACGTCACTCCAATCCATGTAAGCCTGACAACATAACATAACTAATGATAATTACTTCAACCTTAGCCCGCAAACCTTAGAACCCAATTTCCAACATTCATTGTTTCTTGCAAGACCCGAATCTCGTATCTACACACCGTATAAGTCTGAAGAAGTTGTATCAAGCCATAACCATGAAAATCACATTATATACCACATATCTCGCATACTCGTAGCAATAATTTCCAATTGCCGTAGCTGCTTAAAAAAAATCGGTACTGGTAAGATTCGTCATATCATATAAAACCTCAGTCAAAACATTTGCACGCTGCTACTGATGAAAGAAACACATAGAAACTCAAAATATGTGATGACCCGATAGGTCATTTATAGTTTTAGCCCTCAATTCTATATTTCGAAACCTTGGTTAGCTCTATTTAGCCTTCTCCGATTTGCATGCGTTGCTTTTTTTTTAAAGTTGAATAGGAATTTTATTAATAGAAGCATAATACAAAAGTGGAGGGGGACATAAACATTACCTCCAATACAAAAGTAAGTGTACACTTAGTCATCCGAGTGTGATAACTAAATATATCTAAAATGTGGTGAGGTGCTAGACCAATGGTAATGTGGGGATTGTCTATTTTAAAATAATAGACAATCGCATGTACTAAAACAGAGTGAGGTTGTTCTAGGTCAATTATACAAAAATACATGTGTTCCTGCTTCTATTGTGTGATTTAGGGAAGTGGTCCCTTGTATGTACATCTGATATCCAAAGAAAGATTTTTAGAGTTCTCAAGAGAGTGACAAAGGGGTGAGAGTTATCTTCAATTTTGCTTTGATAAGAAAAGCCAAGTTGAAGATGACTGTATATCAGTTGGGAGCTACTGTCTTCTCTTGTCTCAGTCTGATGATGTTCTACTGTTGCTTTCCAATCTTGTGGTGTCTGCTGGCTGGCACTGCTGTGGTGCTGATTGGAGTCATATTTCCATTTTTGCACTGTAGTTGGAGGTGTCCATGATGATTGCTGAAGTTGCAAGAGATTGAGTACCAGGGGTATTAGTACCACCCTTTGCAACTGCAACAATAATCTATCTACAGTACGATGGAGGGTGCTGGTTTGCTGGTATTCTATTAACTCTGCTGTTATGTCTTGAGATTGCTGCTGTTTTGCTTTATGCCTGTGTAGATCCTTGTTCCTCTGCTGCTTTGAGATAATTAGGGTATTGTGAATTATGATGTCTTGAGCTTGTGTTCCCGTGACTTGAAGTTGCTGCTGAGTTGAGTGTTGTCTGTGCTTATCCCTGCTTATGTACTGCTTTGTGTTGATTGAATGTTTGTTAAATGTGAGTGCTAGGGGAGTCCATGATGGTTGAATTAGATTGTTGCTGCTCTTGTATGTGTGATTCCTCTGCTGATAATATGCTGGCTAAGTTTCTATGTCTTGAAGCTGCTGCTGCTGTGCTTTACTCCTATGTATATCCTTGCTCCTGTGCTGCTTCTGATGAGAGTCTGTTGGTTTTTCAGTTTCCTGTGATGGTTATTGGCTCTGTGGATTGTTGATGTGCTGCTGGGTAGAGTCAGGTTTCCAGTATTCGAATATGGCTGGGAATGTCCAAGATGATTGTTGTAGTTGCAATAATTGAGCACCAGGGGTGCTAATACCACACCTTGCAACTGAAGCAACAATCTGGACAAATTCAAGATGCTTACCATATTGTGAAGAGTGCTGGGTTCAGTGGTGAAGATAGTATGTATGCTGCTGGTACTTTGGATTCTTGTTTGCTCCTGATGAAATGGCAGTTGTCTTTGATTTGCATGGTGATTTGAGTGCTTTGTGGTCCTGTGATCTGCAGGGTACTGCTTCTATTGATTATCTGTTAGGTGTGCTTTTGGCTGCTGTAGTTGCTGCAGGCTCTGTGATTGCCAGTCCATGTTGTTGTTCTGCTAAATTTTGTACTGACTGGGTACCATTGCTTTATGTTGCCAGAGAATGTCCATCTTATTGCTCATGTGTTGCTGCTGTAATGTAGTAGTGTGCTTGCTGAATTGCAGTGTTGTATGCTGGCAAGAGGGATCCATGATGATTGCTGTGATTGCAATGGATTGAGCATTAGAAATGCTACTATCATACATTGCAATTGCAGCAATGATCTGGCTTCCTCCAAATTATCTGCAGAGTTGAGAGCTTTGCTGAGATTCTGTTTATGTGTTTGCTGAGTTTTCTTGGAGTAATTGGGATCCAGCCTACTAACCAAAGAGGGAATGTGATGCCACATTGCTTCTTTAGCAGTAGTATAACCTCTCGCAGTGACTTCACTGCTGCTTGAATTCAAGGTGCTGGTGGTTAAAGAATTGAGCAGGTGTTGATAACAACCTTTAGTATGTCCTGCAAGCAAAAACTTCATGTTAGATTGAATCCACATATCCACTTTCTCCTCATTACAATTATTATGATGATGCTTGTGGTGGCAGCCCAGGTATAACATTGATCTTGCAAACGACAGTGCATATGACGGCTTCTCATCATGGCCTCTCATTGGCTTATTGCTGGTGCCATACTTTGTTTGGTTCCTCCTGTGTACATGTGTTTGCTGAGTTTGGTTGGAGTAATTGGGTTCTGGATTGCCAACCACAAAAGCAAAGTAATGAGTAGCCTGTCTCCTCCCAGTGAGCAGAATTTCGCTGCAGCTTGATTCCAATGTACTGGTGATTAAATCTATGAGCAAGTGTTGATGGCGGCCCTTTTCAGCATTTCCTGCAAGAAACAACATCATGTTAGATTGTATCCAGTTATCCATTTTCTCCTCATTGCTGATGTTGTGATGCTGTTTTTTGGTGATAGCCCCGGTAACATTGTGTCTATGTGATGCTGTTCCATGGTACATCATATGGTAGCAGTTGTTGTGGAAGTATCAAGCCTTTGCCGTATTTAGCAGTATAGGCAGATTGTGCTCTAGTTTTTCTTTGTTGCTGCTGCATTGATCTCCAGCTTCTCTTGACTATATGAATTAGTTGGTGTGGTTGAGATGCAATTTTACTTGTTCCTATTTTCCCTGCAAGAAAAGAAGAGAATTTAGTGTAAACCCACTACTCCATTCTTTCTTTAGCATTGATGTTTTGCTTTCCACCAGGTTGCTTTCCCTTTGGCGGTGTTACTGCCTCTAGTTTCTTGCCACTCTTACTCTTAAGTATGGGCATTGGCTCTTATCACTGTTGAGCAGTCTTCTACTTTGTATATCCAAATCATCAAAATAGTAGCATTCAATTGGTCCACTGTCCAGTGCATAGTTGGCCAGGTGATCTGCCATTTTGTTGCCTTCTCTGAATGTGTGTGTTATTACTATATTGTAGTTTGCCATCAATTTCCTAATCTCTGAGACTGTTTCATCAATGGACCATGGCACTCTCCATTCTCCCTTGATACTTTTCACAAGTATTATTGAATCAGTGTGAAGGTCTATGAGAGTTTAGTCATTGTGAATACAGAAGCTCAGGGCCTCAACCATTGCTTATGCTTCAGCTTCTATGTTTGTGCCTTCTTTGATTTCCTTACTGCATGCATATATGATATCTCCCTTCTCATCTCTCAGTATAAAGCCAATGGAACTTCTTCCTGGATTACCTCTGGAGGCTCCATCTGTGTTTACCTTAGTCCAACCATGATTGGGGAGTTCCCAAAGTACTTTTGTGTACTTCAGGGTGGGGGTGTATTGTTCCATCACATTGAGTATGTCTGGCCATATATGTGGGATGTTGTGCATTCCTGGCTTTCTGTATTTGATATGTAGCTGAAGAGTATAATTGATCTGGTAGATTACTCTACTGATAGTGACTGCATCTCCATGTCTGTAGCTGTTTCTTCTCTTCCACAACTCCCATACAATCACTGAGGGTAAGGCTTGCGTTATTGGTTCAATCGATTGACAACTTCTGTAGTCCAGCATTTGGTCACTACTTGGTGTAGTGTGATTCCTTCTGTGTCAATTCCTGCAAAGCCAAGGAAATACTTCCACACTTTTTTGGCAGCATATGAAGTGAAGAAGAAGTGTTGTCTTGTTTCCTCCTGAGGTTCTGCACAACAACTGCATTTTGAAGCCATGTGGTATCCCAGTTTTTTTGAAGAACTCATCCAGTGGTATCCTGTTTCTCCATAGTTTCCACATGAAGAATGCTATCTTGAATGACAGTCCTCACCCAAATGTTCTTGCAAGCATTATGGGGATGCTGCCTCTTTCTGAAGTACTCTCAAGCTGATTTGACAGTGAATTCCCCACAGGTTTCTAACATCCACATTGGTTTATCAAGTGCATCAATGGAGGTTGGAGGTTTAATATTCTCCAGTATGTGTGTAGCAAGTTCTACTGGGAGTATCTCTTTGATCTTCTCTTCATTCCAATTACCATTACACACCACATCCCGAATATTTTGTATGGTTTCATCACATATAAAATCAGGTGGGGTGACAAAATATAAGGCTCCTAGTCCAGTCCAGTTTTCAAACCAGAATAGAGAAGATCCTATCTTAGGTTGCCAATAGATTTGATGCTCTATGATATTCCTGCAGTCTGTCATTTTTCTCCATATGTGAGAACCACCTCTCCATGGTACTATTATAGGATTGAGCTTTTTGCAGTATTTTTGACTCATGAATGCAGTCCACATAGTTGGTTCTGTTCTGAAGTTCCACCATAGCTTACAAAACAATGCTGTGGACATATCATGTAATGACCTGAATCCTGCACCACCTTCCTCATATGGAAAGCATAGAGTATTCCATGATGCCCAGTGCCTGCTTGGGTTTCCCACAGATTTGCACCAAACAAATTATGCAATAACCTTGTACAGTTTATTAATTACACAGTCTGGGGGTTTATTGCAGAGAGGTGTATGGGCATGCTTTGTAACGCATGTGTGATAAGCACTTCCCTTCCCCCTATGGAGAGTAGTTTCCCTTTCCAGTCTTGCAATTTATCCATCACCTTTTGTTTGAGACCTTGATAGTAATCCATCTTCCTTCTCTTGTAAAAGACTGGGCATCCCAGGTAAGTGAAAGGGAAATCTTGCCTCAGTATTCCTGTGATTCTTTGCATTTTGTCATTTACTTGTGTTGAGCTGGAGTGATGCATGTAGATAGCTGACTTGTTCTTGTTGATCAGTTGGCCTGAAGCTTCTTCATATTCAGTCAGCACTTCTATTACCAATTAGAGTGAAGTTTCATCTGATGAGGAAAAATTAATGGTGTCATCTACATATGCTAAGTGGTTTATTTTGGGACTCCATTTAGGCAGTCCAAAACCACAAAAATACAGGTTGGAGTGTAAAGCATTGAGTCCTCTAGACATAGCTTTTGCTGCCTGTACAAAGAGGGTAGGTGACAGAGGGTCGCCTTGTTTGACTCCCCTTGTGGATTTAAAGAATCCATGTGGTTCTCCATTGATCATAACAGAGTACCAGTTGTTTGCCACAATCCCATGTATCATGCCAATGAATCCCTCTTCAAATCCCATTTTCCTCAGAACCTTTGTCAAGAAAAACCATGACAGTCTGTCATATGCTTCTGTCATGTCCAGTTTGAGTAGCACATTTGGGCCTGCTTTAGTTTTCAAACGGATGTTTGTTACAATTTCTTGAGTTAGCAAGACATTTTCCACTATGCTTCTGCCTTTTACAAAACCAGCTTGTTCTTCAGAGATTAGCTTTGGTAAAATGCTTACCATTTTGTCATGAATCACTCTGGAGAAAATTTTATTGCTGAAATTTGCTGAGACTGATTGGTCTCATGTCTGAGAAGGTCAGTACCTCCTTCTTTTTTGGCAGTAGCACCAAATTTGTGTTTGTTATACTCTTGGGGAGAGTATGTCCATTGAAAATTGCTTTTACCATATACACTATGTCATCCTCGATTACATCCCAACAAGATTGATAAAAAATACCATTGAAACCATCAGGTCCACCAGCACTTTCTGCGTTAAATCCAAACACTGCTTGTTTGATTTCTTCCTTTGTTAGTTGTTGCATTAAAATCATTATTTGTGCTTTCCATCAATGTGGGAATATGATTCAGGATTCTGAATGTTGTAGAGGTGTTTGCTTCATAGAACTGGGCTTTGTAAAATTTAACTGCTTCCTCTGCTATTTTTTTCCTTCTCTTCTAGCCATATTCCCTGATTGTCCTATATTCTCTTCAGTTGTAATCTCTTCCTTCTGCCATTCACTTGTGCATGGAAGAACTTTTTTTTTCTGTCTCCATCTCTAAACCATGTCATACCAGATTTTTGCTTCCAGAATTCCTCCTCTAAGCTCAAATATCTGATCAAATCAGCCTGAACTCTTTGCAGCCTTGCTCTGTTCTATGCAGTAGGTTGTAGCTCAAATTGTGCTTCATGTACTTTGACCACTTCCTCCAGGCTTGCAATTTTTTGAAAGATGTCTCCATATGTTGCTTTACTCCATATTGATAGAGCTCTTTTCACCTTCTTCAATTTGTGGTTGAATACCAGGAAAGGATCCCCTACAAAATCTGCTTTCTAGTTTTCTTTTACGACATCTTTAAAAGAGTGATGCTTTATCCAGAAATTGAGGAATCTGAAAGCTTTCTTTGCAGGTGTGGTATTTTGGTTGCAGGCTAGTAACATAGGATAGTGGTCTAACCCTATCTTTTGCAAGTGAGTGACTTCCAAATGTGGCTGCCATTGTTGAAGTGCACAGTTAGCTAGGCATCTATCCAATCTTTTGAAGATACAATCTTCCTTTGCTCTCCCATTCCACCATGTGTAAATGCTTCCCTTAAAGCTGAGTTCAGAGAGATTGCAGGTGTTGATCCAATGTTTGAAGTCTTCCACTTTATTTAGAGATACCGGGGGTCCTCCAAACTTCTCTTCTTCATCCCATATCACATTGAAATCACCTCCTACAAGCCATGGAATTGATATATCTCTGGCAAGATTGTACATACTGTCCCACAGCTCAATTCTCTCAGTAGCATCACATTTTGCATATACAAAGGTAACAATGAAAGAAGAGTGTGTCTCCAAGTTTGTCATTTGTAGTGTTAGTTGCTGTTCCATATCATTTTTTTACCTCTGCTTCATGATCATCATCCACAAATACCCATATCTTGTTTGAAACATTGGCATAGCACTTTGGCATCCCAATCTTCCTTCTGTACCTCTCCAGTTTTTTAAAATTGTGCTTTGGTTCCATGAGCCCAATGAATTGAAAATGGTGTTGTCTGTGCATATTAATCAGTCTCTCAAAAGCTTGCTGAGTGTTGACTAATCTTATACTCCAAATGATTCCATTCATGATTGAGTGTGGGATTTAGATAGGATCCTCTTGGTTTGGACCCCTGACATTGCATTTTGATTCTCCTTGCCCTGCTTTTTCTTGCCCCTTTTTGCTGATTTTCTTGCATCCATAAGCTTTGGTGATATATCTGCTTGTCTTGCCACATTGATGAGGTTTTGAGTAATAGATTCCTCATCAAGGTCCCTTCTTGTTTCTGCTGTATGCTCTCCTTTTTCAGTAACTCCTCTATATTCTACTAATTGGGTATTGATGTCTGCTTGGCTCATTCCTGCGATCTTTGTAATGTGGCTCGGCTGTCCTTTATTGGTAATCGCTTCATGTGAGGTAGTAGTTGCCTCCTCCATGTGTTGAACATTCCTGCCTTGACTCTTAATTTCCTTTTCTCCAAAGTTCTGAACAGTATGATATTTGAATTGAGGCTTTGTGAGGATATTTGGCAGACTCACTTCCAATGCCATAATCTCATTGTTGGCTATTGAGAACTCCTCATCTTTGTGGTTTATTTGAGGGTCTTCCCTTTTGTCTTGTTTCTTTGCCTTGTCATTTATACTTTGTACATTTGGTTTTGTTCCTCATCAGTTGAATCCTCATCACTTCCCATGCCTTCTGGTATTGCTTCTTCTTCTAATCCTTCTTCTAATTGCTCACTTAGCTTTCCTTCACTGAGTTGGATTCTATCAGCCTCATTCACCTCAGGTATCAGGATTTCTTGGCATGATTGATTTATTGTGATGTTGTTGATAAAAGCTCTGTTGACCCAATGTCCTGTTGTTTCTTTGCTTTCGAATGTTATTGCTTTGTCTCCACTTCCATTTACCTCTACTTGTGTCTTAGTAAGCTGCAATGGCTTGCTTGTACCTGGTGTGGAAATTAAATGTGTTGCCTTTGAGGCATGTGTATTTCCTCTCATTGCTTCATCGGCTACAATAAGTTGATTGTCTTCATTGGCTCTGCTCTGTTCAATCTCCAGTGCTGCAAACTTGTTGTTTGTCTACAATCTCTGCCCCTCTGTAGTAGCTGGTGTTAGTGTCAATCTACTTTTGGATTGGTTTGCTATTTGTTTGTATTTGCTTTGGACTCGATTGACTTCTTCCATTGTAAACCAATGTTGCCAACCACCTTACCACTTGACAGGATCATGAGGGGTGCTACTTCTTTTCTCTTTTCTTTAGATTTCTGCTTTTCATCATTCAGTAGTTCAGGATGAAGCTTCCAGCATTCTAGCATGTCATGACCCTGTAACTTGCACTGTTTGCAGTATTTGGGTATGAAGTCATACTGAACTTTTACCCATTCAGTTCTTATTCTCCCTGTAAGTTCATTCTCAATATCCATGCGGACTTTCTTTGGTAGTTCTCTTACCATATCAACTAAAACCTTGACTCTTGCACAACTTGGACGAGTTTTGTTGATTGTTGCCGTCTCTACATGCAATGGCTTTCCAATTGCTGAGCCTAAAGAAAAGAGGCATTCTTTAACAAAATAAGTAGGTAGCATATTTAGGAATGAAATCCAAGCCATTGCTTTGGACGTTTCTTCTCCTTCTTTGAGATTGGCATCATAAATCAATGTCCTCATCTGATATTCGTATCCATCTTTTGCTTTCAGATAATATACTGCCTTCGATGTGAAGTTGATGAAGTCTTGCCATAGCATCAATCGAATTAGCACGTGCCCGTCTCTGAGGAGCCCAATGTTACAGTCGCCTTTAATTCCACACTGAGCAGGAATTAGCTTGCGTAGCTCTTGAATGTCAGGCTACCCATAGGAAAATTTAGCGATTACTGCATATTGAAGGCCTTCGATTATGTTCATTCTATCAACTTTAGCTTCTGTAAATTTGACATAGGGCTGACCTTGCATGAAGCTTGCTCTTTTGAAAGGTATTGGCTCGATTTGTGAAGTCGAGTTAGGGTTTACTGTTGGGGGCAAGTTTAGGGTTGAGAGTCTGAGTAGACAACTGTAGTCTAGGGTTTGTTGGCTGGTTATGTTCGTGGTGGGAGGTTGGGAAGTGCAGGGAGGAGGTTCGCCAGCCGGTTGAGCTCCGACCGGCGTCGCCATGGATGGCGATGAGAACTTCGTGTTCTTCTCCTCACTTTCTCTCTCTTATCGCCAGAGCCTCTCTCACTAAAAGGCGGAGGATTCTGCATTCTTTGTTTGTGTCTTTTTCCCAAAGGTTTTTATGTGAAATATTGAGGAAAATGTGAAATCGTGCTCTAAAACGCATTTGAGTTGACTTCGGTCAATGATTTGAGAAAATGGACCCAGATTAGCATTTTAACGGTTCTGATGGGTCCGTGTCATGATTTGAGACTTGGGCGTATGCCTATAATCAAATTCGGAAGTCCATAGCTTGCATATCGCCATTTGTTGAAAACTAGAAGTTTAAAGGTTTAAATAAATCCTAAGTTTGACCGTAGTTTGACTTTGTTGCTATCGGGTTCGGATCTTAGTTCCGAAACTTGGTATAAGTTCATTATAGTATTTTTGACTTGGTTGTAAAATTTGGTGTGAAACAGAGTTGATTTGACGTGATTCGGACGTCCGATAGAAATATTGCATGTTCTTAAGTTTCATTAAAAATTTCAATTGTTTAGGTGTCCGATTAGTAATTCTAGGCGTTATTTGGGTGATTTGAGCGTGCAAGCAAGTTCATATGGTGTTTCTGGACTTTTGTGCATGTTTGGTTTGGAGCGAGTTCGGATGCTTAGCGGAGTGTTGATAGGATTGAAGTTGCTAGTTTTTTTCTTGAGGCCTCTGATCTCGCATTTGGGAGATTTTGGTTCGCATTTGTGAACCCAGGCCAAGCCTGTTGTGTTCGCTTTTGCGAACCCATTTCGCATTTGCAAAAAAGGCTAGGAAGTGGTTAGTTCGCATTTGCGATCCGTTTTGTCGCAATTGCCAAAGTCCAATGTTCGCAATTGTGAACTATTCATCGCAATTGTGATGCTACCAGAGATGGAAAGATTTTCGCATTTGCGAGAGATTCTTTGCATTTGCAAGGTTTGCAATTGCAAACCCTAGGTCACAAATGCGACTGGACAAATAGCTGAGGGACGGGATTATTGAGTTCGCTATCTCATTTTTGAATCCTAGACTCAGTAGGAGACGACTTGGAGAGGGGATTTTCACCTACAAACCTTGGGTAAGTGATCCTAATCTATTTCTTATCATATTCCATCAACTTATCTTTGATTTTAACATCAAAATCATGTGAATCAAAGTAGAAATTTATGAAACTTTGTCAAGTTTTTGAAAAAGAAGAAATTGAGTTTTGAGAGTCAATTTGGACTTGGATTTTGAAACTAATCTCATATATGAACTCATGGGGTCATGGGTAGACGGAATCTACCATTGGACCCGAGTTTTGACCTGGCGGGCCCCGAGGTTGACTTTTGTTGGCTTTTTGGAAAAAATGTAAAAAATATTAACTTTACCTATTGCAATTGAATTCCCTAGCATTGTTTGATGTTGTTGAGTCGATTTTGGTTAGATTTGATCCGTGTGGAGGCGGACTTTAAGGGAAAAGCTCTTTCCGAGTTGTGAATTGGCCTATTTGAGATAAGTGTATTGCCTAACATCGTGTGGGGGAACTACCCCTTAGGATTGGTATTGTATGATTCAATTGTGATAAGTGAAATCCATGTACGCAAAGTGATGAGTGGGTACACGGGTTGTACGTAATATTTGACCGATTAGGCTGCTTATACTATTTTCATGCTTTAATTGAAATACCATATAATGTTCTAGATTCTCATAGTTAAATCGTCCTTAAATGTGATAGACTATCCTTAAATGCTTTAGTTAATTTTTTTAGTAATTGTCCTACATCCTACTTACTAAATTACTCCCATGCTTTAGTAGAACTTGTTGCCCCTTTATTGTCGCATGTTAATTCTTCGTTGTAAATTATCATTGTTGAATTAATTGTTCATGTTTCCTTTAATTGTTGACTCCCGTTATTTGATACTCATTATTGAAGGTTGTTTCCTTTATTCTGAGTTAGCCTTATCTAATATTGTGGTTACATGTTGTTTTCCCCATTGTTGAGTTATTTGACGTTGAGGTTGTGGAAGTTATTAATACGTTGAGGCGATGTTGGCTATTGTTGTAACATCTATCCTATTAAGCATTTGTCCATCCGTTATTGTTATTGATATTCTCATATACGTTGTGTTGGAGCCATGGGCTATAGTTGTGGAAACATTGCTATTGTTGTTGTTTGCAACTTGTGATATGTGGGAACTTGTGGTGCGATGTTGTTATTGTGATATGATGTTGATGAGCATGCGGCAGTATAAGGCTTGGGTTGATGTGCATGCTGCGATATAAGGTGGGACTTATGTGCGTGTTGCTTGTAGGGGAACTACGTGAAGCCTTGCGGTGTCATAAGGGGGCTTAAAGTGCGTGTAGCTATTTCGGGAAAACTACTTCCAAGACCTATTTTCAAATGTAAGGCTCACGGCGGCATAAGTAAGGATTATGATTGAAATTGAGAAATGTGAATCAAGGCGGTACCTCGGTTGATATTCTTGATTATACAAGACGGTACCTCGGTTTGGATATCATTATACATGAGGCGGTACCTCGATGTGATTGTTGGTGTTATTTCATGTTGCAAAGGGTCGTGCAAGGAATATTTCTTGTTGCTCCACTCATTATCATTCTAGTAGTTGTAGTATGTACATGATCTTTGTATCACTTTAGCTATTTCTTTCATGCTATTATCTTGTTCCTTATTAATTGCATTCTTACTTCCCATTTTATATTCGTATTTCATTTTATACTGTATATTTCATATCCTAGTAGGTGTCTTGATCTGGCCTCATCACTACTTTACTGAGGTAAGGCTTGATACTTTCTAGGTATCGTTGTGGTGTACTCATACTATGCTTCTGCACATCTTTTTGTGCAAATCCAGGTACGTATGATCGTGCTGGTAGATATAGAGTCTTGCTAGTTGCTTTCATCGGATACTTCAAGGTATGCCTGCTCGGCGTCCGCAGGCCTCGGAATCACCTTCCTTTATCCTCATTTACTATTGTATTTATTTTCAAACAGTGATGTAGTAGTTACTCTTGTTACACTCTATAGAGCTTATGACTCGGTTCCACCAGTTTTTGGGTGTGTAGTGTGAGACTCGATATTTGAAGGTTTAAAACTACCGTTTAGTTATTTTCCGCAATTGTTAGTTCATATCTGTTATATTTTTAATATTATTGTTAGGCTTGCCCAGTCGTAGAGACTATGTGCCATCACGACATCCTTCGGAGGGAATTTGGGGTCGTGACAAGTTGGTATCAGAACAATATGTTCATAGGTGCAGCGAGTCATAAGCAGGTTTAGTAGAGTCTTGCGGATCAGTACGGAGACGTCTATACTTATCTTCGAGAGGCTACAGAACTGTTAGGAAAACTTCACATCTTCTATTCCTTATCGTGCGAATTGGTTGATTTTGAAAACTAAATATTTGACTTTCTACTCTCTCACAGATGGTGAGGAAACGCACCACATAATCCGATGATTAGACACCCCCACCCCTTGCTAGAACCGCGAGAGGCTGGGTCCGGTGTAGAGGCCGAGGACGGGCACGGGCATGGGGTGTAGCTAGAGAACCTGCCCGAGTTGCGATAGAGGAGCCACCAGTAACTCCAGTCGGGGGTTAGACACAGGAGACTCCTATTGCCGCCCCCCCCTCCCACCCCCGCGCCTTTAGAGACCCTCGCACAGTTCATGAGCATGTTCAGCACCCTAGCTCAAGTAGGGTTGATCACACTTTCACCAGCTACATCTCACGCTAGGAGAAGAGCACAGAAGCCTGCAGCCCGTACCCGAAATAGCTCCAGGTTGATTAGGTCCCAAAGGTCGTACCGGTACAACCTGTTACTCTAGTTCAGCCCGTGGTTAGGGCATCAGCATCTGAGGAGGAGCAGCTTAAGCTCGAGAGGTTCAAGAAGCACCACCCTCCTACTTTCAGTGGTTTGGCTACAGAGGATGCGCATGGGTTTCTTAAGGAGTGTCACCACATTTTTCGCACTATAGGGATTGTGGAGACGAGTGGGGTTGCCTTTACTACGTTCTAGCTAAAGGGAAGAGGCATATCAGTGGTGGCTGGCGTACGAGATGGGTAGCCCAATCGAGGTAGCTTCACTCACATGGGATCGGTTTACAGAGTTCTTCTTGAGAGATTTTATTCCTCAAACCCTTCGAGATGCTTGGCGCGCGGAGTGTGAGCGGTTTCACTAGGGTACCATTTCAGTATCGGAGTATGTTGTCCGATTCAGTGATTTGTCTAGGCATGCACCAGCCTTGGTCGCCATAGTCTAGGAGAAGGTCCTTCAATTTATCAAGGGGCTCAACCAGAGTATTAGATACAACATGGTTAGGGAGTAGAAGTCAGACACTCTGTATCAGCAAGTGGTTGAGATTGCACGGAGGTTGGAGGGTATGCGAGACCGTGATAGAGATTATAGGGAGGCCAAGAGGCCTCGTGGCATAGGGGGATTTAGAGAAGGTCACGCTGCAGCTTCACCCATCATTGTACGGGTTGTGTGAGCCGCCTAGTCCATTCAATACTTCCAGCTTCTAGTGGTGCCCCGGTTGTACCGAGATCCCCAGTTGTACCTAAAGCCAGTCCCAGCCGCCCCGTCCTCCGAGAGCTTGTTTTGAGTATAGTGATACCCACCACGTGGTCAGAGATTGCCCCATACTCAGTAGGTGTGCAACTTCCCTGACTACTTAGGCTCCACAAATTCAGTCGGGTCCGCAGACCTCTCAGGCTATGATTGCTGCCCCAGTTGGCGCTCCACCCGCTCAGCCAGCTAGAGGTGGAGGTCGGGTGGGTAGAGGTTGCCCTAGAGGTGGAGGCCAGGCCAAATATTATGCTCTTCCTGCTAAGATAGAGGTGGTTGCTTCAGCCTCAGTCAATGCAGGTATTGTTCCGAACTGCCATAGAGATTCATCAGTCTTATTTGATCCAAGCTCCACTTATTCCTATATATCATCTTACTTTGATCCATGTTTGGGTGTATCCCGTGATTCTTTGAGTTCTCCTATCTTTGTGTCCTACCTGTGGGAGACTCTATTATTATTGATGTCGTCTTTAGCTGTTCTTGGTGGCTTTGAGACCAGAGCCGATCTATTATTGCTCAATATGGTAGATTTTGATATTATTTTGGGTATGGACTAGTTGTCGCCCTATCATACTATTCTTGATTGTCACTCCAAGACTGTGACATTGGCTATAACAGGTTTACTACAGATAGAGTGGAGGGTTGCATTAGATTATGTTCCTAGCAGGGTTATCTCATTTCTAAAGGCTCAGGATGGTTGAGAAGGGATGTGATGCGTATCTAGCATATGTGAGAGATGTCAATACAAATACTCCTACCGTTGAGTCAGTTCTGGTGGTGAGGGATTATCCAAATGTATTCCTGGCATATCTTCCTGGCATGCCGCCCGATAGGGATATAGATTTTGGTATTGATTTGTTACCAGGCACTTATCCTATTTCTATTCCACCATATTGTATGGCCCCACCAGAGTTGAAGTGGTTAAAGGAGCAGTTGCACGAGTTGCTTGATAAAGGTTGCATTCGGCCTAGTGTATCACCTTAGGTTGCTCCGGTCTTGTTTGTAAAGACGAAGGATGGTTCTATGTGCATGTGTATCTATTATCGCCAATTGAACAAGGTTACAGTGAAGAACAAGTATCCATTTCCATGCATTGATGACCTATTTGATCAGCTACAAGGTTACAGAGTGTTCTCCAACATTGACTTCTGTTCAGGCTATCATCAGCTAAAGATTCGGGACCAGATATCCCGAAGACTGCCTTCAAGACTCGGTATGATCATTACGAGTTCCTTGTGATGTCATTTGGGCTGACCTACGCCCCAACAGCATTCATGCACTTGATGAATAGTGTATTTCGGCCCTATCTTGACTCATTCATCATTGTGTTTATTGACGACATTCTGGTGTACTCCCAGAGCTGGGAGGATCATGAGCAGCACTTGAGGACCATGCTCTAGACCTTGAGAGAAAAGAAGTTATATGCAAAATTTTAAAAGTGTGAATTCTGGTTTGATTCGGTGGCATTTCTGGGTCATGTAGTGTCGACCGAGGGAATTAAGGTGGACCCGAAGAAGATTGAAACAGTGCAGAGTTGGCCCATACCATCATCAACTACTAAGACCCGAAGTTTCCTTGGTTTGGCAGGCTATTACTATCGATTAGTAGAGGGCTTCTCATCTATTGTTGCACCTATGACCAGATTGACCAAGAAGGGTGCCCCGTTCAGGTAGACCGAGGAGTGTGAGGAGAGCTTTCAAAAGCTCAAGACTGCTTTGACTACAGTCCCTGTGTTAGTGTTGCCTTCATGTTCGGGGTCTTATACTGTGTATTGTGATGCGTCGCGTATTGGTCTCGGCGCGGCGTTGATGCAGGACGGTAGGGTGATTGCCTACGCGTCTAGATAGCTGAAGGTGCATGGGAAGAACTATCCTATCCACGACCTTGAATTAGTAGCTATTGTTCATGCCTTGAAGATTTGGCGGCACTATTTGTACGGTGTCCCTTGTGAGGTCTTTACCGACCACCTCTACAGCATCCGTTCAAACAAAAGGATCTTAACTTGTGGCAGCGGAGATGGTTAGAGTTGCTTAAGGACTATGGTATCACCATTCAATATCATCTCGGGAAGGCCAATGTGGTGGCCGATGCCTTGATCCAGAAGGCGGAGAGTTTGGGTAGTCTAGCATATCTACTGGTAGTAGAGAGGCCATTAGCTTTGGAGGTTCAGGCCTTGGCCAACCAATTTGTCAGATTGGATGTTTCAGAGACGAGTCGAGTTTTGCCTTATGTGGTTTCTCGATCTTCTCTATATGATCACATCAATGAGCGTCAGTATGACGACCCCCACCTGCTTGTCCTCAAGGACACGATTTAGCACGGCGATGCCAAGGAGTTCACTATTGGGGATGACGGTGCGTTACGGATGCAGGGCAAGCTATGTGTGCCTAATGTAGATGGTTTGCGTGAGTTGATTCTCTAGGAGGCTCACAGTTCGCAGTACTCCATTCATCTGGGTGCCTCCAAGATGTATCAGGACTTGAGTCAGAACTATTGGTGGAGGAGAATGAAGAAGGACATAGTGGAGTATGTATCTCAGTGCCTAAACTGTCATCGGGTGAAGTATGAGCATCAGCGACCAAGTGGATTGCTTCAGAGGCTAGAGACTCCGGAGTAGAAATGGGAGCGGGTTACTATGGATCCGAGAGAGATTCCATTTTCACGGTGTTCTCGTGTCTATCAATTCTTATCGAGGTACGCAATTTACTTCAAGGTATGCCTGCTCGATTTATCATTGCCAGCTGCTTTAACCAGAGACTTCAAGGTATGTCTGCTCGGCGTCCGCAGGCCTCGGAGTCACCTTCCTTTATCCTCATTTACTGTTGCCTTTATTTTCAGACAGTGATGTAATAGTTATTCTTGTTACACTCTGTAGAGCTTATGATTCGGTTCCACCAGTTTTGGGGTGTGTAGTGTGAGACTCGGTATTCGAAGGTTTACATCTATTGTTCAGTTATTTTCCGTAATTTGTTAGTTAATATCAGTTCAATTTTTAATATTATTGTTAGGCTTACCTAGTCGTAAAGACTAGGTGCCACCATGACATCCTTCGGAGGGAATTTGGGATCGTGACAAACTCATCAGATCAACAAGTCACGGAGCTCTCTCTCATCTGACAAGAACCAAAGCCAAATTCTAAGCCGACTTCTAAATTTATTCCTTCATACATACTGCAATCAAATCCGATAGTACCCATTCTAGACCTCATCTCATCAAAAACAACAATTATATTGACATGCCACATGCAATCCGTCCACCAATAAGCAACAATTCAAATGTACCCAAACATGAAAAATGATTCAAATGAGAGAACCGTCCCGCAAGCTCAACATGTACCACCACAACGCAATGCTATGAACCTATCATGCATGGTAGGACCAAGACACACGAATTTAACACAAAGGATCATATCCCAACATAACGCCGCCACAATGCGTGACCCATCCAAACACCGGTCTATGAAATAACTCAAGCCACAATGATCAAAATCAACAACCACATGCAATTCGATATCAAGTATATGAAGTGCATGACCATGGCCATGGAGAAGCGAATAACACTATGTACCACAGCCCGAAAAGACCATAACCAAAGTGCAATCAACAATTCAACACACCAATAACCATGTCGCAAGAATTTCGCTACAAGGCCCATATAGAACCGCATTATGTGTGCATATAACCAATAAATCACAACCCTTCGTAATAGTAGCACATAGAACATATCAGATATGAATAAAATCAATTCTAACTGAATGGCACATCCCTCAACAAAAGCAGTACGAAGTCAACAAATCCAAACCGGTGTAGAATATACATCTTCCTCAGGCCTACCAATGGCCCCCAAATAAACTCCGATCATCCTCAAATGGATAAATAGTCCTCCAAAAGTCCACAATGATCTAACAATAACACGTACCACCAGCTAGCTAGCTTTGGACACATCTTCACAGTCCACAACCATGAAACAATCTACTTATCGGAACTCCCAGTCTCCAAATCCATAGAACACATAAATCACCACAGCCGATCCCAACTCCACCACTCGAATGACTAACACATCTCTCATACATAATCATCTCTACGAGAAAAAATTCTGTAATTCTTCCATGCCACATAACAAAATTTGAACATCAGCAATCGATCAACTAAGCGAGTACCGCAATACCAATGAAGTATTCATAAGTCAAAACACAATGGGCCTTCTGAAATGCGCACCCTTCTCAGGAAATACCAAGTAATAATAGCATTCATCTAGTCATCTGAAACCATCCATGTTGTCTAAGAATTCATGACATTCCCTTCAAAACTGAATCATGACCTTGCACACGCAAATCTCAATCCCACAGGACGCACCACATCTATCATGCCATCATATGAAAAGTACAAGAATCACATAATCTGTCACGACCCAAACTGGAGGGCCATGACTGGCACCCGGGTCATACTTGTCGAGCACCAACACACATTTTATCTAACTTTTGTTATTATCTATAAGGGCCGATGAGATCAGTATAAATGGTAGACATGAATCCTAAACAACCAACAATGGCAAATAATGGCATGAACATATATGTCATGAGCCGACAAAGCTGTCATGAAGCTACGTATAAGCTACGAGCTTACAAGCTGCTATGAGAGACTATACAACAAAAATAAGTCAACAAGGCAATCCAAACTATACATGAGTCGACACATGTCTATGAGCCTCTATCGGAACATAAGTGATGCAACATTGTCAGAATAGGGCCCCGACATACCCATAACGCCAATAACAAAAATGTATACGAAGACCACGGCAAGTCCGGAGAAGGGATCTCGCCAATAACCGCTGAACTGGGTAGACTACTGTGGTGGGGGTGCTTCGCCTACCTGTCTATCAGGACCTGCAGCACGACATGCAGTGTCCACAAATAAAAAGGACATCAGTACGAATAAAGTACTGAGTATGTAAGGCAGGAAAGTATAAGTAAGAACAATAATGTAAAAAAAATGATAGAGAATATACAACCTGTAACATCTAGGTACCTCTGAGGGCTACTAACATGAATGCATGATGCATATATATATACATATAAACTTTTAAAATAGACGCCTCTGTGGGCACCATTATCATCATATCGTACCCGGCCCAAATAGGCTCGGTAAAAACGTACCCGGCCATCATAAGGCTCGGTAGAATAATACCCGGCCACGTGAAGCTCGGTAAAACCCAACTGATTAGTGGTTGCACAATAGCTGCCGTACCCGGCCGACTATAGCGCGACTTGGTAGAGTAAAAGATATATATATATATATATATATATATATATATATATATATATATATATATATATATATATATATATATATATATATATATTATGCGTGCTGGACTCATTAGAATCACATTTTGAACCTTTCGGAGTGACCCAAGGTCGGTATCCTCCGTACACGTTAATTAGGACTAAATCCTCATCAAGAATCTTATAAGAATCAGGAAGTACCAACAACATTGATAACATAAGTATAAGAGAAGTACCATCAACATCAATCGTTCCATAAGAAGGGAAACAACGTAAGTACAGCTAGTCTCTAAGAGTGGAGTATCTTTGGAAGCTCGTTCATTACATTATGCACAATCAAAGTCGTGCAAAAGAAGGAAAAGAATAGCCTCACATACCTTGTATATACTGCCCAATCTCAACCTATGAAAATGCCACGACTCCTTAGTCTATAATAAGAGAAATGACACTATCATTATCATTTAAGCATCATAACTATTATGTATCAACCGTAACCTATTTTACGATGAAACTGACAGCACCTCCCCTATATATATGACTTCCCAAAAGTTAAAACAATCACCAAACAGCCCAAACAACATCAATAATAATCATATTGAGCCTCCCAAAACAGTCCACCAACCAACAACATTACTAGCAAGCCTTTCCACATATATCTCACAAGTTCTAGCTTCAACGACTTAGCCGTAACTTGGGTAATCTTAAATACATGTAGGGTAAGAGGTTCCTTACCTTTAAACAGAAATAAAACTCCAATTTGATCTTAATTTACAACGAAATATCCCTCCAATGCTGCCACAAGAACAAGGGAGCGAAGCTAGCAATCAATTAGGGTTTTTCGGCACTAGAATCACTTTAGAAGGCTTGAAATCACCTAGGGTTGATATTAAAACTTGAGGGAGTATTTTACATAATATAAAAAACTTAAAACAACCTCCTACACGAGCTGTAACAACACAAAAATCAGCAACAAAAGAAGAACAAGAAACTTACTAGCGCCACGGGATTCCCGACACTTGATTTGTGTTGTTTGCCCTTTGTTTTGGTCTTGGATCATGAGAGAACCTTGAGAGAGTGTTCTTAGGGTTCTAAGGTCTGAATATACTGAAAAATAATGACTTAAGACGGGGTTGAGGCATGTAATATACATCTACAAGTTTTAACCGCCTATGTGGGGCCCATAGAGAGCTGCTTGGCGCAGTCTCGCAAAAACGCGAATATCTCCCAATTCTGAGATCGTATCAACAAACGGTTTAATGCGTTGGAAACTAGACTCATAGATATTCAATTTGGTGCGTATATCACCCCGTAATTCCAAGCAAATTGGGATAAAAGCTTAGTGACATTTGACCTAAAGTATGAGTAAAATTATGAACGTAAGTTGCGACAACTTTTGTCGACTTTTCTTTCATAACTCGTTTGACTTCAAGACTTATGAAACGGATATTATATGATTCAAATACCTTAAAACATGACTTATTGGTAATATTAATAACCTCTAGATTTTCCCGAAAATACGAGTTACAACATCCTTGATTCGTTTAACTTCTAGTACTTGTTAACCACTCTTATACATCCTTGTATCATTTAAGACCAATAGGACTAAATTCTTATCATCTCAAGGATAATCTCTTCTTGGACCTACGTAAACTAACTTATGGTGTAAGCTAACGTATGCAAATATGGGTTATAACACCCTCCCCCCCTTAGGAACATTCGTCCTCAAATGTAAGGGTTTACGGGGATTCTAACTCATCGTGGATTTCTGTCGGAAATTTCCGGCTGAGTTTCCTCTACAAAATGGACACTAGCAAAACTTGCAAGAAGTTAAACCCAACCTATGGCCTTACAAGACAATACAAAGCATTATAGCAACGTACGTTATCTGCATATCACCATTTTGTATTAAGAAAGAGTATTCTCAAGTTATTGCTTCCCTCGTAGAGATGTTTCTCCTTCTAATGCATCTTGCGTTCCCCCGGCATCCTCGTTATCTTCATTCTGGAACAGGTAAGGGTATTTAGACTTCATCTCATCTTCTACTTCCCATGTCATTTCTTTCGTATTATTATTCCTCCACAATACTTTGACGGAAGCTACATCCTTTGTTCTCAGCTTGCGGACTTGTCGATCTCTTATAGCCACTGGTATTTCTTCAAATGATAGATCCTTTGCAACTTGTAACTCTTTGATAGGGATGACCCGAGAAGGGTCTCCAATACATTTCCTCAACATAGATACATAGAATACCGGGTGGACGAATTCCAATTCAGATGGAAATTCTAACTCATAAGAAACCTGTCCAATTCGTCGAAGAATTTTGTATGGCCCAATATAGCGCGGACTTAGTTTACCCTTCTTCCCAAAACGCATAACACTCTTCACCGGCGAGATCTTCAGGAAAACCCAATCACCAACCTTAAATTCTAGGTCACGACGTCGGACATCGGAATAAGATTTTTGCCTGCTTTGTGCCACCTTCAGTCGCTCTTGTATCACTTTCACCTTCTCAATGGCTTGGTGAATCAAATCTGGCCCATATAATTTCGTCTCACCGACTTCGAACCATCCAACTGGTGATCTACATCTCCTCCCGTATAGTGCCTCGTACAGGCCATTTTAATACTAGAATGGTAGCTATTATTGTAGGCGAATTCTATGAATGCCATATGATCATCCCAGTTCTCCTTGAAATATAGAACACATGCTCGTAGCATATCTTCAAGTGTCTGAATGGTACGTTTAGCCTGTCCGTCAGTCTGCGGATGGAATGCCGTATTGAGATTCACTTGTGTGCCTAAACCCTTCTGAAAAGACCTCTAAAAGTTAGCCGTAAATTGAGCTCCTCGGTCTGATATAATAGACACCAGCACACCATGAAGCCTAACAATCTCCTTGATATACAGCTTCGCATAATCTTCAACTGTGTAAGTTGTCTTAGTTGGCAAAAAATGAGCACATTTTGTAAGTCGATCAACTATCACCCAGATGGAGTCAAAATTATGATAAGAGCGAGGTAACCCAACAATGAAGTCCATATTAATCACCTCCCATTTCCAAGTCAGAATTTCTATATTCTGAATCAATCCACTGGGTTTCTGATGCTCAATCTTTACTTGTTGACAATTAGGGCACTGGGCTACAAATTTTGCAATAGACTTGTTCATGTTACCCCACTAATACTGCTCCTTAATGTCATGATACATCTTTGTCGAACCGGGATGGATGGAATATCGGGACTGATGAATCTCAATCATAATTTTCTCTCGCAACCCTGCTACATTAGGCACACATAATAGGTCCTGATATCTTAGTGCCCCATCTCCTCCAATCTCAAAAGCCATAAATTTACACTGCTGAACGCTCTCTCTCAATCATACTGAGGTAGGATCTTCATATTGCCGTGCTTTTACCTCGGTTACCAAAGATGATTCTAACGTATTCTGTATAGTAACACCTCCGTCATCAGAGTCTAACAATCTGATTCTCATATTGGCTAGCTGATGAAGCTCTTTAGTCAACCCCTGTCTACTTGCCTCAATGTGTACTAGGCTTCCTATTAACTTACGACTGAGAGCGTCTGCCACAACATTGGCTTTACCGGGATGGTACAATATCTCGACATCGTAATCTTTCAGTAATTCAAGCCACCTACGTTGCCTCATATTCAACTCCTTCTGCTGTAAGATGTATTGTAAACTTTTGTGATCTGTGTAGATGTCAACATGGATACCGTATAAGTAGTGCCGCCAAATCTTCAAAGCACATATTACTGCCGCCAATTCCAAATCATGAGTCGGGTAACTATTTTCATGCTTCTTCAATTGTCTTGATGCATAAGCAATAGCCTTCCCACGTTGCATCGATACGCACCCCAAACCTATATTTGAGGCATCACAATATACCACATAACCTTCGGTTCCTTCTGGGAAAGTGAGCACGGGTGCGGATGTCAATCAATTCTTTAGCTCTTGAAAACTACATTGACAAGCATCAGACCACTAGAACTTGGTAGATTTCCGTGTCAACTTAGTCAATGGGGCTGATATAGAGGAAAAACCTTCTACAAACCTTCTATAATATCCTGCTAGTCCTAGAAAACTGCGGACTTCTGACGGTGTTGCAACTCTTGGCCAATTTTTCACTGCATCGATCTTTTGAATGTCAACACTAATACCCTCGTCAGATATCACATGGCCAAGGAATGCTACTGAGTTTAGCCAGAATTCACATTTGGAGAGCTTAGCATACAATTTATGATCCCGAAGGGTCTGTAATACTATCCGCAAGTGGCCCGTATGTTCTGTCTCTGAACGAGAATACACCAGAATGTCATAAATGAATACAATCACGAACACATCGAGATAGGGCCTGAATACACTATTCATGAGATCCATAAAAGTTGTTGGGGCATTTGTTAGCCCGAACGACATTACCAAGAACCCAAAATGCCCATATCTTGTCCGGAAGGCTGTTTTTGGAATATCCTTCTCCTCGACCCTCACCTAATGATACCCTAAACATAAGTCAATTTTGGAAAAATACTTGGCACCCTGGAGTTGGTCAAACAGGTCGTCAATCCGGAAGTGGATATTTGCTCTTTATAGTAAACTTATTCAACTGTCGATAATCGATACACATCCTTAACGACCAGTCTTTCTTTCGCACGAACAAGAATGGCGCACCCCAAGGTGAAGTGCTAGGCCTAATGAAGCCCTTATCTAGAAAATCCTTCAACTGCACCTTCAACTCTTGCAACTCTGCTGGGGCCATCCTGTATGGAGGGATGGAGATCGATTGAGTGTCAGGAAACACATCAATGCTAAACTCAATCTCCCTTTCAGGAGGAAGACCTAGGAGCTTATCTGGGAAAACATCTGGAAATTCATTGACCACGGGGATTGATTGTTGTGTAGGCGGCTTCGCCTTCGCATCCCTAACGCGAACGAGATGACAAATGTAACCCTTTGACATCATCTTCCTTTCCTTAAGATAAGAAATAAACATACCTTTCGGCGTAGCAATGTTCCCCTTTCATTCGATGACGGGTTCACCGGGAAATTGAAACCTAACCATCTTCGTACGACAATCAACATTTGCATAGCATGAGGCCAACCAGTCCATTCCCATTATCACATTGAAATCAACCATTTCTAACTCAAATAAATTCGCCGAGGTTTGACGACTACAAATCATCACTATACAACCTCTATATACCCTTCTAGCAATCACTGATTCACCTAAAGGAGTAGATACCGCAAGTGGTTTACTTATTAATTCAGGTTTGACGCCAAACTTATTAGCCACAAAGTGTGTAACATATGATAATGTATATCCCGGATCAATCAACGCATATACATCATAAGAAAACACAGACAATATACCTGTAACAAAATCCGGAGATGACTCGAGATCCTTTCGATCTACTAGAGCATATGCTCGATTTTGAGTACCATTCGAACTCGGCATTG
>MCJB01003300.1:0-10043 GCA_002018475.1 Nicotiana obtusifolia | reverse complement strand
CTTTTCATTTTTGTTTTCTGATTTATTATTGTTTAAGTGTTCTCATCTTCTACTACTTTCTTTAGTTGTCTAACCGTTGATTTTGATTTTTTTTAGGGTCAAAAATTCGTCAGTTTCTATTTCTGTGATAGTTCATTGTTTAGTTTAGAATGGACGAGTTGTCAAGACTCAGTAGCGGCAACAGTTTAAAGAGTGTATCTTTAAAACCGGGCTTCTGAAATTGAAGCCCAAAAAGGACTGGGTCAGAAATGGTTGGGCTATTATCTGGGTCGGGTAAACTTGACCTGTAAATGGTAAAATCAGAAATGGGTTAATTTGGGTAATAATCTATGGAAGATTCTAGGAGGCCCTTAGTGGCAATTAAATAAATCAAAAGAAAAACATTGGGGGTGAAAAAGAAACTTTTAAGAAGTTAAAAACAGAAATCTGTTAAGGGGGTACATCTAGTCACATGCATGCAAAACAGATGAGGGAGGAGGATATCGGGTGAAGGGGATCCTGCATAACAGAAAAATCTAAAAACGATTCTTCTGACTTTGGCATATAAAAGGAGGAGCAGAGTTTAGTTTAGGGGGACTGAAAATTATTCACTCGGATAGACATAAAAACATCTGTCAACCATCTCTTACTCTGGGTGAAAACACAGTCATTTTCCTTTCGAAACAAGTTTTCTCATTGCTTCCCGTTTCTCATTTAGCGCATCAAGTTGTTGGCTGACTGTTTGCTTGCTGTTTCTTCGTCAAATTTGCTTGGTATTCATTGCTAAATACGTATGTCCAGATACCTTTGTAATTTTGCATTAAAATCATGAATGAAGTTGAAATGATATCGCCCAGTTCTTATGTTTAGGATGTTTGCTTATTAAGGTCTTTGTTTGAATCTGCTTTCCTGTTAAGGTTTGGAGACTATGAATGGTCGAAAGTAGATCGATCACTATTTGTAGACTACTTGTTAATTTGTTTGTATTACTGATTTATAATGAAAATTTGATGTCGTTCACTGATTGAAATTCTGAAACTACGTCCCAAACTGACTTTGTAGTCTTCAGTATTTATTTTACTCTAAGCATGATAGTAATACTTCTGCTGTGACGATGACTGCCTAATATATCGAAGAGTAACAACCCATGTAATAAGAGACGGAGTTGAAATCTGTTTAGATTCAATTGTAATTGTTCAGTGCCTGCATTATAGTATACATATGGGGATTTGAGGAAGACAGGATGCAAGTTTAGTGTACTGTCTGCTATATAGGAAGCATGTTTATGAGTTCAAAAGTGAGTCAGGAAGTTCTTGTAATAATCTAAGTTGTTAGTTTGGAAGATAATGGAATTGGGGGGGGGAGGGTAAGGGTCGGTTCGGACATATAAATAGTAGGAGAGGATTAGTTCTGAGCCGTTGGATCTGTTGAGATTAACGGCTCAGATAGGCCAATTAATTAAACGGGGTCGTTTAATCTTTAGGGGGGGGGGAGTTACTAGGCTGGTCCGGTTTGTTTAACTTGGGCTGGTTTAATTCCAGCCCAGTCCAATTTTCTCTTTTCTTTGTTTTGTTTTCAAAACTTCTTTTGTTTATTATTTTTATTTTTTATTTTATTTTTTTTAAAACTAGAGGACTTACTAATTAAAAATCCTAAATTACCTAAATGTGAAATTAAGCTAAACAATTATTCATAAAAATTATAATAATACTCGATTCTGAGAATTAAAGATTAAAAATTAATAAAAGTGTAAACATGAACTTTTTTTTATGATTTTTCAATTTTATAAAACCAACAACTACTAATTCAATCCCAAAAAAATATAAAATAAATCTTAAATGCAATGCATGATATTTTGGGTATTTTCATGAGTTAATTACTTAAAAATTAAATAAACAATAACATATAAGTAATTAAAATCTAGTAAAATTCTTAAAAGGGCTAATAACTAATTAAAAACTATTTTATTGATTTTATAGGAGTATTTCGGGTATGGCAAAAATTACATGCTCACATTTATCATTAGATTCAAACCTTGAAATATATACAAATTTAGTAAAAAATAAAAAATAAGAAGACATAAACTTTGTAGAAGAAGGAAATTATAAGTTTTTGAAAATATAACAACAAAATATTACTAACTTTGTATATAAATTTGAAATGAAAAGTATGTTTCAAAGTTAAAACTTAGAATTAAAGAAGTTATAATATTATTCTTGCAAACTTTGAATTAGTTTCAAAGTTTATAATTAGATTCAAACCTTGAAATATATACAAAGTTAGTAAAAAATAAAAAATAAGAAGACATAAACTTTGTAGAAGAAGGAAATTATAAGTTTTTGAAAATATAACAACAAAATATTACTAACTTTGTATATATATATATATTTGAAATGAAAAGTATGTTTCAAAGTTAAAACTTAGAATTAAAGAAGTTATAATAATATTCTTCCAAACTTTGAATTAGTTTCAAAATTTATAATTAGATTCAAACCTTGAAATATATACAAAGTTAGTAAAAAAATAAAAATAAGAAGACATAAACTTTGTAGAAGAAAGAAATTATAAGTTTTTGAAAATATAACTACAAAATATTACTAACTTTGTATATATATTTGAAATGAAAAGTATGTTTCAAAGTTAAAACTTAGAATTAAAGAAGTTATAATAAGATTCTTGCAAACTTTGAATTAGCTTCAAAGTTTATAATTAGATTCAAACCTTGAAATATATACAAAGTTAGTAAAAATATAATTAAGAAGACAAGAATTGTGAACTTGGAGCAATTTTATTAATATGTATTCTGATGTAGAAAATTACATTCTTTGAAACATGCTGCTAATTTTCTTAAGATAGTCGTAGGCTTTTCCTTAGGAACAGGTTGTTGTTGTTCCGGTTCATTGTCTTCGTCTTGATCTTCTTCATCTTCCGCTTCATTGGTTGTTTGATTCCCGTCTTCACTTGTTCCGTCCCTCAAAATTTGATCCAGATTCGCTCTGTCTTTTTTCTGCGAAAGTTTCGGTATTCCAAAGTTTCTTCGCTCTGCTCTGATCCAAGCACTTAATAGAACTTCTATCTCCATTGCCTCTTCTCTCAATGAATGTCTGTGATCTCCAATTTGAAATCTTCCCTGGCTGAAAGCGCTCTCTGACGCAACTGATGAAGCTTGGAATGTCAATATATCGCGAGCCATTTTTGCAAGCATGGGAAATTGCGCTTCTTGACTCTTCCAATAATCCAATAAATCGTGAGTTTCAAAACTTGTAAGTTTCTTCGGATATTGGATTAAGTAGACTTGGAACTCGCTATATTCCTCCCCGTACTCATCTTGTTCTAAAAGCAGCTTCTGATCAAGTCCTCCAAAACTGCTCATCCCCGCATGCCTTTTACCTATTTGAGAAGAAGAACTTTCACCGGTTGACAGTATCGGTGCAGTTGGTGTAGCAGTCTCTGTAAAAGCTCTGTACTTTGCGAAAACAGCCACGGTATCTGTATAAACTTTAGCACAAGCAGTTTCTACACTAGGGTAGTTATTAGTTGCAATTTCAAGAGGTGTAATATCTAAATTTGCATATATTTCCTCAACAAGTCGTTCAGTTAACTTAATTTTAAATGCAGGATGCAACACATAAGCAATGTAAAAAGGTTAGGGAATTGGGAAAAAATATTTTTTAAATTTTTCAATCATTGCCTCTACAACCATTTTATATTCTTTGTATTGCCTATATAATCTTAATAATTCAGATATTCTAGCTATATAATATAATATGGTAGGAGTAGTTGGATAATATTGTCCAGAAAATTCTAAAGTAGCATGATAAATTTTTTCTAAAAACTGGAGGAGATGTTCAACAAGGTTCCAATCTTCCTCCTTAAGGTGATAAAGTTCCATAAAATATTTATTATACATTTGAGTAATAGGCTCTCTATATTCGTAAGCAACAGTTAATGCTTCATATAAAGTGTTCCACCTAGTACAAACTTCTTTTGGGACTCTCCTAATCGGCATTCCTAGTTCTATACATTTTCTTTCCCATTCTCTTTTTCTTTCTTGGTTTTTATTTCTAAATATAAAGGCAATAGCTACTTTAACCTTTTCAATAATTTTGTTAAATAAGTCAAGACCATCTTTGACTACTAAATTGTAGATATGACATGCACATCTAACATGAAAAAATTCCTCAAAAGGGGGATTTAAAATAGGTCTCAAATCCTAAGTGCTTCTGTGTTATTCGTAGCATTATTTACTGTAGTACTAAAAACATTGTTAGATAAATAATATACACGACAAATTGATGAAACTGTTTTGGAAATATAATTTCCCGTATGTGGTTCATCAACAACTTTATATGCAATAATACGTTTTTGAAAGACCCAATCAGGATCTATCCAATGAACAATAACTGTAATATAATTACAGTTATTTGTAGAACGACCCATATCAGTAGTAAGGCATACTCTAGTGTCAAAGTTATCAAATAAATATCTCAAATAATCTCTATATTCGTTTTTAAATTTAATAATATCATTTTTAACAGTTGTTCTTGGAAAACCTTTAAAGGAAGGATTATATGTAGCTTGAATATAACGAACAAAACCAGTAGAAGAAGGAAAACTATAAGGTAAACCCTCTACCGCAACTAGTTTAGCAATATTTTCCCTATCCCTTTGTTTATCATAAATAAGAATCCCTCCTGTTGTTTGGTTAAGTTTAGCTTGGACACCCGAGGATTCGTCATGTACTACCCCCCCCTCCCCAATGTTCGGTTCCAAAATAAATACCCCCCGCCCGCATTGACCATTCCTTAGGATGTTTATTTCTTAAGTGAGTTCTAATTTTACCCGTCCCACCTTCATTACCCCCAGTTTTGAAAATCCACACCATTCCACAAAGACCATAAACAGCCGTCTGATCTTCAATTTTCTTCTGTACAAATTCCCACACCTCAGATCTTTCCTTACGTTTAACCGGGGCTCTAGTGGGAGGTACGGGAGGCAAGTCGGACTGAACTTCAGGTGGACTAGCTTGAAATTCACGTTGTTCTTCTAAATTAACCCTAGTTTCATAATTATAAATCGCTTCTACGTGTTGTGAATCAAGTGGATTATAAGAGCTAAAATCATGATAATATTGATTTTCATCTATGTAATTGACTAGAACTACCAACAATTCCTTTACCTCAATTTCCCGAACGATCATGTGCCCGCCCCCCACTACTAGTTCCAATCGAACCTCTTTGAGACATAATTATAGCAAATAAAATAAATATATGACAAAAATATAATAAAAGAGTAGAAATAGGAACGACCAACCAAATATAGCCGTATAATTGAGGTGAAGTTGATACTTGAACCTTCACTTGGTAGCAACTCCAATTAAAACTTGATAAATAATCAAAATTGTATAATTTACAGAAATAATCAAAGTAGCAAAATAGCAATATTGTAGAGAATTTGAGAGAATTAGAGAGAATTGAATGATTTGTGTGAAAAATATGATGAAATAATGGGGTATTTATAGGAAAAAATAGTTAGGGATGGTTATAGGGTAAAATGGCCGTTTTTGGCCGTTGGCCAACAGCTATTTTTTTAAATTCTGGCAGTTTTTTTTTGGTCTGGTCCGATACCGGCCGGTTCTGGGCCATTTTTTATCCGGTTCACCCGGTCCCAAACCCTTAAACCGTCCCGCTACGGGACAGGTTCCCCCCCTTAAAAGGTCCGGTTCATACCGGTCCGGGCCGGATTCCGGTCCGGTGTGAACCAGACCAATAGCCACTCTTACTTCGTTTATAACGAACTTTGGCACATATTATTACAATGTGATGCCTTTCGAGCTAAAGAACGCTGGAGCCACTTATCAACGGCTTGTAAACAAAATGTTTGAGAAGAAAACAGGGAAAACTATTGAAGTTTACATAGATGATATGCTGGTTGTGTCTTTGAACGCGGGTGACTATCTGAAACACCTACAAGAGACCTTTGATATCTTGAGGAAACACAACATGAAGCTTAACCCCGAGAAGTGTGCAGTCGGGGTCAGCTCCGATAAGTTCGTGGGATTCTTCGTGTCGCAAAGGGGGATCAAGGTTAACCCTGATAAAATCAAATCTATAGAAGACATCCCGGACTAGCTATCAAGCGTAAAAGAGGTTCAAGGGCTAACAGGCAAACCGGCTGCTTTACTGTCAAAATCGGAGGAAAGCGAACAACTACTGATCTACTTAGCGGCTTCGAAGGTAGCGGTAAGTGTTGTTTTAGTCCGCGAGGATGAAGGTACACAATCTCCTATTTATTATGTAAGCAGAAACTCGCTATCCACATTTGGAAAAATTGGCCTTAGCCCTCGTAGTCACCGCTCGAAAGCTAAGGCCTTATTTTTAATGGCACCTGATAATTGTGGTGACAACTTTTTTCCAACGGAATATTCTTCATAAACCTAAACTCTCAGGTAGGCTGGCCAAGTGAGCCATCGAAATGAGTTAATTTGACATAGAATATAAACTCATGACTGCAATTAAGTCGCAAGTTTGGCCGACTTCGTGGCCGATTTCAGTCCGGGACTTTTACCTGGCTACCAAAAAAGCAGTAATGGTGTCGGAATCGACATCAGGCATTTGGACCTTGTTCACGGATAGAGCTTCCAATGTGAAAGGGTCCGAGCTTGGCATAATGTTAACCATGCCTTCGGGAGAAACCCTAAGGCAGGCCATAAGAACTGTTTCTCTAGATAACAATAAAATAGAGTATAAAGCTTTGATTGCAGGGCTCGAATTGGCCCGGGGACTGGACTCCAAGGTCATAGATATGAAATGTGACTCCTAGTTGGTGGTAAATCAGGTCTACGGGATCTTCAAAACCAAAGAGGAACGCATACAACAATACGTAAGGTCCAGGCTCTGCTTACTTGGTTCCGGTAATGGTCAATTACGCATATCCCGAGGGAAGACAATGCAGAAGCAGATGCACTAGCTAACCTTGGATCATCCACAAAGATGAACGGATCATACTCCGGTACGGTAGTAAAACTTATGCATTCTGTATTAGACGTAGATAACTATTACGAGGTAAACGCGACTAATTTGGTCTGGGACTGGAGAAACGAGATTATTGACTATCTCGAGCACGAGGCATCTCGGGCACTACGCACTAGAGCAGCTTGATATAGCTTCAAGGGGGGTCAATTGTATAGAAGATCTTTCTAAGGCCTGTCGGCCCGATGATTGGGAACCTCTGAAGCTAATTATGTTATGCGAGAAGTCCACGAAGGGATATGCAGAAATCATTCAGGCGCATATTCCATACTATTAAAATTAATTAGGGCAGGATACTATTGGCCCCGAATGGAACAACTCGCCAAAGCTTATGTTAAAAAATGTGATAAATGCCAATGCTACACACCGTTAGTACATCAACCAGCATATCCATTGTACTCAGTTTTGTTACCATGGTGGTTCATGAAGTGGGGAATGAATATCGTCGGACCATTACCACTGACCCCCGGTAAGGTAGGATTTATTTTAATTTTAACTGACTATTTTTCTAAGTGAGTTGAAGCAGGTCCTTATCAGAAGATCGACGAACATGAAGTGGTAGATTTCTTGTAGGAGAACATAATTTGCAACTTTGAGATACCAAAAGAGATAGCCTACGACACGGACCGCAATCTATAGGCGCAAAGGTCACAAAGTTCCTTGAAGACTTGAAAATCAAGAGGATCACATCATCACCCTATCATCCGAGCGCAACGGCCAAGCAAAATCAACGAACAAAGTGATTATACAAAATCTCAAAAAGAGATTGGAAGCAGCTAAAGGTAAATGGCCCGAAGAGCTGCCAGGTGTACTATGGGCGTACCTAACAACGACCAAATCGAGCATGGGGGAGACACCTTTCTCTCCCTGATCCCTGTGGAAATAGGAGAACTTACCCTAAGGTATTTCGGGGCAAACGAAGAAGCAAACAATGAAGCAATGTTAGTCAATTTGGAGCTACTCGATTAATGCAGGGACTTGGCCCATATAAGGATGGTGTTGGAAAATGCATTCTTATTTATGTAACCTTAACTAATGACTTTGTGTCTTGTTATAGGTTTTGATAATCGACAAACCATCATGGACAAACTACTAAGATTTCTATGGACTTTGTTAGAGTACAAGTCGAGCTTTCAAGAAACTAGGAGTCGATGCATGGAACAAGTCGATGAAGCAAAAAGATTGAAGACAAATGAAGTTGTCATTTAGTCTTAATGTTATTTTGAGTTTTAATGTGTTTGATTTATTTATCGTCCTTAATAACTTGGCTCAAAGTTTTAAAACGATTTCAAACACTCTTTAAAACATTTTCAAAACAATTTGATTTTACAAAACGATAAAATTGTTAATCAAAATTTGCGCTAGAAATTTTCCGGAAAGAGCCATACATTGATGTTACTGTAGCAATGTCACTGTAGCAACATCACTGTAGCAATTTCCAGAAACCATAGACATCGATGTCTATGTAATCCAGACATCGATGTCTGGGTATCCGTTGGCCAATAACGGGCAGAATTTTTGAATGCCCTAAAGTCTTGTTTGGACATTGAATTTGTTTGGCAAGACCCCCAACGGATATATGAGGTTTTGGGGCTATAAATACAACCTCATAAACCTCATTTAAACACAACACTTCTTCCAAATCATAAGATTATATTGCTTCAAGTTTTCATAAGAAATTGAGCTATATTGAGCTATTTTCTTGAAGTCTAAAGTTGTGTTCTTATGCTAGAATTTTCTTCACTTCATCTACTCTTGTGAGAGTTCTATTTGAGTGATATTTTTGTTGTCATACACCTAAGGGAAGTTGTCCCTTGTTGTATTAAGGAAGAGATTCTTCCTTGTTGTTCACAGAACTTGTGTGATTCAAGTGTTCGTGATTGTAACGGTTGGTTAGGCACCCGCAAGTCTAACATTGCAAAGCTTGTGTGATCAAGTCTTTGTGGAACGGTTGGTTAGGCACCCGCAAGTCTAACATTTGCAAAGCTTGTGTGATCAAGTCTTTGTGGTTGTAACGGTTTGTTAAGCACCCGTAAGCTTGACAGAGATAGTGAAATACTCAAGTGTGATCTTGAGGAGTGGACTAGCTACAAGTTGTAGTGAACCACTATACATCGTTGTGTACGTTCTCATTTATATTTCCGCACTTTATTTCTCGCAATCTTATTTTCGCACCTATACTTTCAATTGTAAATCTTAATTGCGAAAATTTGGTAAAGTTCCTTAAAATGCTATTCACCCCCCCTCTAGCGTTGTGCATATATTCTAACAAGTGGTATCAGAGCCTAATTCTCTACAAGCCTTAACCGGTTGAGAATAAGATCTATGGCATCGTATTCTAGAAATGTATATGCAGGAATAGGTGAAGGACAATCCACGTCAAGACCACCTCTCTTCGAGGGAATAAATTACACTTACTGGAAGGAACGTATGAGGATATACGTACAGGCCACCGATTTTAAATTGTGGCTAATTATTGAAAATGGTGAGGAACAAATCACCAAAAGAGTTGGAGCAAGAACAATTCCTAAATCAGTGAATGAATACTCCGAAGAAGACATAAGAAAAGTTGAAACTTATGCACGGGCTATCAACTTACTTTACTGTACTGTAAATCCGGATGAATACCGGAAAATCTCGGAATGTAAGACGGCCAAGGAAATATGGGACGAACTTGAAATCACTGACGAAGGTAGGTCTCAAGTCCAAAAGGAATTCATGTCTTGGGAAGAAGACGAGTCCAACAAATCAAGCGACGGAGAAGATGTCGCAAACTTTTGTCTCACGGCCATTGAGGATACTTCTCAAGAAGACAAAGAGGTTAGTAAAAATTCTTCAAATGTCGATTTTACTTTTGTAGAATTACAAAAAGCTTTTGAAGAATTACTTGACGAATTTGTCGGCATTAAAGATAAAAACAATTCTTTGAAGAATCAACTTTTAGACTGCGAAAAAGAGTTAGAAATATTGTCTAAAGAAAATGAGAGACTAAAAGAAGAAAATAAATTTTTCGGAAAAAGGAGTGCCAACAAA
>MCJB01003299.1:21614-31658 GCA_002018475.1 Nicotiana obtusifolia | reverse complement strand
CCTCAAATTTTGCACGCAAGTCATAAATGACATAACGGACCTATGAAGATTTTCAGAACTGGATTTCGACCCCGATATCAAAAGTCAACTCCTCGGTCAAACTTTCCAAAAATCTTCTATTTTCCAACATTCGCCAAAAGGCGTTGAATTGTTCTACGGACTTCCAATTTCAAATCCGGACATACGCCTAAGTCCGAAATCACCATACGAAGCTATAGAAACTCTCGGAATTTCATTCCGACTTCCGGATCAAAATTCGACCTTTCAACCGGTATTCCGAACTTCCTCGATTCAATTCTCACGCTGTTCGAGGTCTATTAAATTTATTCCGGTCACTCGTCTAAGTCATATATACTATCTCGAAGCTAGTCGAGTCGTCGGAATTCAAATCCGAGCCTTCTAACTCAAGAGTCAATTTCGGGTTGACTTTTGTGACTTAGACTTTCGCAAACGAGACCATGTGTCTCATTTCTTTCCAATTTTCTTCGAGTACATTTTCTCAACTTAATTTCAATTAATAAAATTAAAGAAATAAATTGGGGCGTAAAACGAGTCATTACAACTATCTTCCTTGGTTTCACATTTTTAGGACTATGCCAATGGAGGGTGTGTTGTGCGATGAGTGAGGCAGTGATGAACAAGTAAGAATTGCCTCAACTAAACAACAACAACTAGTACATTGGCAGACCTCGTCACGAGAGGGTAGTACGTAGGCAGACCTCGTCCCGAGAGGATAGTACGTAGGCAGACCTCGTCCCGAGAGGGTAGTACCTGTTAAAATTTTTTGATTCATGTTTAATAGCTGTTTAGTAGAACCTATTATCATTTCGGTATGTGTTAGGCTTACCTAGTTTTAGAGACTAGGTTCCACCACGAATCCTTCGGAGAGATTTTGGATCGTGGCATTTTTGTTTTAGTGTTTTTATTTTTTCTTACTCTATCTAATTTATTAATGAAAAAGGAGGAAAAAATCAGCTTCCAAAAGGACTCCAAATTGGCCTTCTTGAAGACTTGAACAAATTTCAGAACCACATCACAGATTAATTTTTTAACAACATTGGTTTTGAATTTGAAATAGTTGTTTGGTTTACTAGGTAGAGCGTAAAATATTTACAGGTGTAAGCAATGAAAAAATTATTTATATAGTATTCAAAATGTAAACAATCTTCGAGTATTTTTATAATTTGTGACTAAAATACTTTTTTACAACTGTAATACTAATTGTAGTTTCCACATTAACTTTAAGTGCTACATTTATGGAAGACAATTGATAAAAATTTATTTCTAAAAAAAAAAAGCACCCACCATTGGAGGAGCCACCCTATGCTAAGGTTGGTAAAGTGCACACTCTTGGCCAAAAAATTATACTGCATATATAAGTTAAATACAACTTTATATGGCTATAAACTATAGTTTCAACGCCATTAACACAGTTGAGTGAAATAATACAGCGGTTTAGGGTGTTCAAGTGACGTGTTGTTCACGGGTTCAAAGATCTGCTCATTTATTTGCCAAAACTAAATGGAGACCGCCATGTATGATCTATTTGATTATATTTCAAGCTAAAAAATAATTCTAATAAAATAACTATTAAAACTTATAATTGTGCAGAAATAAACAACTAATCTTAAAAGAAATTTAATTAAAAGTTATATCTTAAATAAATTTTATTATTTTAAAGTCAATCTCTACAAAAAATTTTTGAACAAAAGCTCTCTACAAATTACAAATCATCTCGACTCTCTCTTTGCTTTGGTTGTATGCTTACTTTTATTCGTAAAATTTCTAATATTGACTTTTTGTTAATCAAAATTATAGTTCTATTGAAACATATTTATGATATGGTAGGCCCAATTATCACTATAATAAGCTGTGGAAAAGTAAATGAAGCAAAAGGCACACCTAACACATACCCTACAAAAACTTATCATTTTAGCCTTCCTTTCTTGCCTCAATTATTCGATAAATAGTTAAGAAACATGACTCCTATGAAGTCTTTGTCTTTTTGTCTTTTTATATTCAGCAAAAGCAATAGAGAGATAGCCTTCCTCTCTTGCCTCTTTTTTGCACATTACTCTTAGCATTGAACAGGTAAACCTAAGGCTATTTTTAAGATCAAAATATTAATTCTCTCCAAATTGTCATATCATTTCGTGATTTGCTTTGCAGCTTTCAGAAATGGAGATTGGCTTAGCAGTCGGAGGTGCATTTCTCTCTTCAGCTTTGAATATTCTGTTTGATAGGCTTGCTCCTCAGGGCGAGCTGCTCAAGATGTTCCAAAGGGCCAAGCATGATGTTGGACTGCTGAAGAGGATGAAGATGACTTTGCTTGGTCTTCAAGCTGTGCTAAGTGATGCAGAGAATAAGCAGACATCTAATCCATACGTGAGAGAGTGGTTTAATGAACTTCGGGATGCTGTGGACAGTGCTGAAAACTTAATAGAAGAAGTCAATTACGAAGTTTTGAGACTCAAGGTGGAAGGTCAGCATCAAAATCTTGCAGAAACAAGCAACCAGCAAGTAAGTGATGAATTTTTTCTTAACATAAAGGAGAAGCTGGAAGGCACCACTAAAACATTAGACGAGTTGGAAAAGCAAATCGGTCGCCTTGATCTAACAAAGTATCTTGATTCAGATAAACAAGAATCTAGAAGACTTTCAACTTCTGTGGTTGATGAATCTGAAATCTTTGGCAGGCAGAATGAAATAGAGGAATTGGTGGGCCGTTTATTATCTGTTTCTGCAAATGGCAAAAATTTGACAGTAATTCCTATTGTTGGAATGGCTGGGATTGGCAAGACAACACTTGCTAAAGCTGTTTACAATGATGGGAAGGTGGAAGACCATTCGATTTGAAAGCTTGGTTTTGTGTGTCTGAACAATATGATGCTTTCAGAATAACAAAATGTTTACTTCAAGAAATTGGCTCATTTGACTTCAAGGTCGATAACAATCTTAATCAGCTACATGTCAAATTGAAGGAAAGCTTAAAGGGCAAAAAATTTCTTATTGTTCTGGATGATGTTTGGAATGACAACTATAATGAGTGGGATGACTTGAAAAATCTTTTTGCTCAAGGAGATGCTGGAAGTACGATCATTGTGACGACACGTAAGAAAAGTGTTGCGATGACGATGGGTAATGAGCAAATAAGCATGGATATTTTGTCTAGTGATGTCTCTTGGTCTTTATTCAAAAGACATGCATTTGACAACATGGATCCTAAGGAACATCTAGAACATGTAGAAGTCGGCAAACAAATCGCAGCTAAGTGCAAAGGATTGCCCTTAGCTCTAAAGACGCTTACTGGCATTTTACGTTCCAAATTAGAGATTGAAGGGTGGAAACGTATTTTGAGAAGTGAAGTATGGGAGCTGCCCGACAATGGCATATTACCAGCATTGATGTTGAGCTACAATGATCTTCCTGCACATTTAAAGCAATGTTTTTCTTACTGTGCAATATTTCCGAAAGATTATCCATTTCGGAAAAAACAAGTCATTCAGTTGTGGATTGCTAATGGTCTAGTACAGGGGTTACAAAAAGATGAAATAATTGAAGATTTAGGAAACCTATTCTTTCTCGAGTTGCAATCAAGATCACTTTTCGAAAAGGTCCCAAATTCTTCTAAAAATTCTGTAGAGGAATTCTCAATGCATGACCTGGTGAATGATTTGGCCCAAATTGCATCTTCACAGCTTTGTATCAGATTGGAGGAGAGTCAAGAGTCTCATATGTTGGAACGAAGTCGACACATGTCCTATTCAATGGGCTATGGTGACTTTGAAAAGTTGGAACCTCTCTACAAATTGGAGCAGCTGAGGACATTGCTTCCAATCTACAGTATCGAGCTATATGAGCCTTATCTAAGCGAGAGGGTGATGCATAACATATTGCCAAGACTAACATCCTTAAGGGCATTATCATTGTCTCATTATGCTATCGAAGAGTTGCCGAATGTCTTGTTTATTGAATTAAGGCTCCTAAGATTTTTGGATCTTTCTTGGACAAAGATAAAGCAGTTACCAGATTCCATTTGTGTACTCTATAACTTAGAGACACTTCTCTTATCATCTTGTGGATTCCTTGAGGAGTTACCGCAGCAGATGGAAAAGTTGATAAACTTGCGTCACCTTGACATTAGCAGCAGTTCTCGCTTGATGATGCCGCTACATTTGAGCAAGTTGAAAAGCCTCCATGTGTTATTGGGAGCTAAATTTCTTCTAGGTGATCCCAGTGGTTGGAGATTGGAAGATTTGGGTGAACTACATGACTTGTATGGATCTCTATCTCTTCTAGAGTTGGAAAATGTGGCGGATAGAAGAGAAGCTTTGAAGGCAAACCTGAGAGGAAAGGAACATATTGAAAAGTTATCATTGGAGTGGAACGTAAATATTGCGGACAACTTACAGAATGATAGAGACATACTTGGTGAGCTACATCCAAACCCAAACATAAAAGAACTTGAGATCAACGGATATAGAGGGACAAAGTTTCCAAATTGGCTAGCTGATCATTCATTTTCTGAGCTGGTGCAATTGTCGCTAAGCAACTGCGAGGACTGCTACTCTTTGCCAGCATTAGGACAGCTTCCGTCATTGAAATTCCTTGCAATTCAAGGGATGCGTCGAATAACAGAGGTGACTGAAGAATTCTATGGTAGTTCGTCCTCCAAAAAGCCTTTTAACTCTCTTGAGCGACTTGAATTTGCAGAGATGCTGGAGTGGAAGCAGTGGCACGTACTAGGGAATGGAGAGTTTCCTTTACTTCAGAATCTTTCAATTGTTACTTGCCCCAAGTTGATTGGAAAGTTGCCCGAAAATCTTTGTTCTCTGACAAAATTGACAATTTCAAATTGTCCGGAACTCAATCTGGAGACACCTATCCAACTTTCAAGTCTTAAAACGTTTAGAGTTGAATGTTCTCCTAAGGTTGGAGTTCTTTTTGACCATGCTGAACTGTTTTTGTCTCAATTTCAGGGAATGAAGCAGATTGTTGAATTATATATTACTGACTGTTAGTCTCTTACCTCCTTGCATTTTAGCAGTCTGCCAAATACATTGAAGAACATACAGATAAAGCGTTGTGGGAAATTGAAATTAGAGTCATCGGTTCGTGATATGATTTCTGGAGGAAGTAACATGTTTCTTGAGACATTGGAACTGGAAAATTGTGATTCTATAGACGAGATATCACCTGAGTTGGTCCCACAAGCACGCTATTTGAGTGTATATAGTTGCCACAGCCTTACTAGGCTTTTGATTCACAAGGGGACTGAAGATCTCATAATTTATAAGTGTGAGAATCTTGAAATACTTTCGGTGGCTCAGACGATGCCGTTGCGTGCTTTGGATATTAGCGGCTGCAAGAAGCTGAAGTCTTTTCCCGAAGGAGGATTTCCCTTCAATTTAGAAGTCCTTTCGATCGGGCATTGCAAGAAACTGGTGAATGGGCGAAAGGAATGGGGTTTACAGAGACTCCCTTGTCTCACAAAGTTACTCATCATCCATGATGGTAGTGACGAAGAGATTCCTGCTGGTGAAAATTGGGAGTTGCCTTGCTCTATTCGACTACTTTGGATACACAATATGAAAACATTAAGCAGCCAATTTCTCAAAAGCCTCACCTCTCTTGAATCTCTATATGCTCGTAAATTACATCAAATTCAGTCACTGTTGGAAGAAGGGCTTCCCTCGTCTCTTTTAAAGCTAACATTAGAGGGCCATCATGAGCTCCATTCACTACCGACTGAAGGTCTTCGATGCCTCACCTCGCTTCAATGTCTACAGATTTACAACTGCGATCAACTCAAATCTATTCCAGAATCAGCACTGCCCTCCTCCCTTTCTAAGCTGATCATCCGGAGTTGCCATAACCTCCAATCTATTCCAGAATCAGCGCTGCCCTCCTCCCTTTCTGAGCTGACATTCTGGAGTTGCCATAATCTCCAATCTCTTCAAGTAAAAAGAAAGCCTTCCTTCCTCTCTTTGCTGCCTATCTGTCGTTGCGGTAATCTCCAACCTCCTCCAGAATCAGCGCTGCCCTCCTCCCTATCTAAGCTGAATATCCAGGATTGCCCTAAACTCCAATCTCTTCCAGTAAAAGGGATGTCCTCTTCTGTCTCTGAACTATCTATTTACTGCTGCCCATTGCTCAAACCACTCCTAGAATTTGAGAAGGGGAAATACTGGCCAAATATTGCTCATATTCCCACCATAAAGATCGATCGTGAGTACCTGTGATGATTAAAACGAAGGTGTTCTAACAGATGTAAGTTATTCCTTTTCTTTTTTTCTTTTGTTACTTCTCTTTGCTTTTCTGTTAATTCTTTTCCTTTGTTAAAAATCTTGTTGAGCAGTGTGAAGAGTCTATTGCCTCTATGAATCAGAGGAAGCATCTTCACTTTGGGATGAACAGTGATATGTTGCACCTACATAAATCTTTATATCTGCGCTAAAACATTGTAAGAGAAACCAGGTATAGGTCCACATTGAAATAATTTACTCCACATAGTTGATAGCATAATATGATATTAATAAACTACAAATCTTTTACCATGCGCGTACATAGACATGTCAGCCGTAATGTGCATTGTCTTTTCAAATATGTTGAAAATTTTAGTTCAGTATTTCTTGATGTTTCAACTAAATAGAAATTCATGTAATCTTCTTGTTTTCCTTTTGCCAGTGAGTTGAGGAAGGAGGAGGTGGTTTATAGTAATGCACATGTCCAGTCTTGAGCTTTGATCTATCTACTGGACGTGTAAAATCCGGTTTTTCCCTACTCAAAGGTACACAAGACAGAAAATTTGTTTCCTATCTATAAAAGATAAAAGACCATATTAAGGTTATTATGTATGATCATCCATGATGGTAGTGACGAAGAGATTCCTGCTGGTGAAAATTGGGAGTTGCCTTGCTCTATTCGACTACTTTGGATACACAATATGAAAACATTAAGCAGCCAATTTTTCAAAAGCCTCACCTCTCTTGAATATCTATATACTTGTAATTTACCTCAAATTCAGTCACTGTTGGAAGAAGGGCTTCCCTCGTCTCTTTTAGAGCTAACATTAGAGGGCCATCATGAGCTCCATTCACTACCGACCGAAGGTCTTCGACGCCTCACCTCGCTTCAACATCTACAGATTTACAACTGCGATCAACTCAAATCTATTCCAGAATCAGCGCTGCCCTCCTCCCTTTCTGAGCTGACCATCTGGAGTTGCCATAATCTCCAATCTATTCCAGAATCAGCGCTGCCCTCCTCCCTTTCTGAGCTGACCATCTCTAGTTGCTATAATCTCCAATCTATTCCAGAATCAGCGCTGCCCTCCTCCCTTTCTGAGCTAGCCATCTGGAGTTGCCATAATCTCCAATCTATTCCAGAATCAGCGCTGCCCTCCTCCCTTTCTAAACTGACCATCTCTAGTTGCCGTAATCTCCAATCTATTCCAGAATCAGCGCTTCCCTCCTCCCTTTCTAAACTGACCATCTCTAGCTGCCATAATCTCCAATCTATTCCAGAATCAGCGCTGCCCTCCTCCCTTTCTGAGCTGAATATCGGGGATTGCCCTAAGCTCCAATCTCTTCCAGTAAAAGGGATGCCCTCTTCTGTCTCTGAACTATCTATTTACTGCTGCCCATTGCTCAAACCACTCCTAGAATTTGAGTAGGGGAAATACTGGCCAAATATTGCTCATATTCCCACCATAAGAGTCGACGGGGAATACCTGTAATGATGATAACGAGTGGTGCTTTGATAAATGTAAGTTATTCTTTCTCTTTTTATCTCAACAGCTTTTTATTTTTGTTACTTCTCTACGCTTGTTTTGTTAATTCTTTTCCTTTGTTAAATCTTGTTGAGCAGTGTGGAGCTTATAATGCCACTACATGAAGCCGAGGAATCATCTTCAGGTTGGGTTAGATGAGTAAAATAGGTACTTCTCGTTTGTTTGGAATTTGACAGTACTACTGCTCTTCATCAGTCTGAGAAGCAAATACTATGCAATGTTTATACAGAAGTTTCTTCCATTATAATGACTATCATTTGCTAGTATGCACTATATCATCCAGTGCTCTTAACTACCAGCACTGCTATTTTGTCCAAAGTAAAGTAGGCCTGCAATTTTGTGATAGCTAAGTGTGACATTAAGCTCTACATTTTCCACAGTTTATACATTGCTCTGAATAATTCTTGTTTATAAGGATTTGTCAGCATATAGATTTGATGGTACATCACTTATAGCTTAATATTTTTTAATTGCATATGCATGTTACTAGACTACCTTATAAGGTCTCATTTTTTCAGTTTTATATGTATGTTGAGAAAAATCATCTGTAGTATTGCTTGAAGTTTCACCTCAATAGTAATTCACGTTATTTTTGTTTTTTCTCCTTTTACAGTGAATTGAGGAAGAAGGTGGTGGTTATGGAGTAATGCACATGTTATCTCTTGACCTTTGATATTTCTATTGGCAGTTCAAAAGCATAGGAGGCAGAAAGTTTGTATTCCATAATTTAACATCTAAAAGCATCAGCACAATGTTAGTGCTATTTTGTATGATTATCTAATCTCAACTTAGCGATCGTTTTTCTTTCTTTGTCAGGATTTTGGTGAGAATTAGCTATTCTAGCTCATTGATAGTTGGTGAAAGGAAAGTTGTGTCGAAATTCTCTATTGAATCGACAATCACATCAATTCTGTAGAATTCGGCAGTACTCCTTCTCTTTCATCTGCCAGAACCTATGCAACAACTTCTTCAATCTCTCGAAAATTCCAGGCATTTGATCTCATAAAATGAGTACTTTCCTGAAGGACAGCCGACCAAGAAAAAAAATGATAATTTGGTGAATTGTTGTAGTCAATGCACACTTGCTGAATTGGCCAAATCTGGTGTCGGATCGCTGTAAAGTGGTGGCCATCTCTGTACCATCATCTGCCTGGGGACACAAGGAGAGTTGCCCTTCTCCATCACTTCAGTATGCATCTATATGTCTGCACAAAGGCGAGACTGGCTCAGCATTTGGATTGATGGTCACCTCATCGGGTATGCCACCTAAAGTTCTATCCTCTTATTAGCATAAACTATTTTGTCAGTGAACTCGCCCATAATATCCTTTCTATGTACTTCTCCTTGTTTGTTTACTAGTTGTTTTTTCCTGTCACATAATGTTTATTTGTTTCCCCAGTCGCTGGATATATAGCAATGATGAGGGTCGTTCATTCCTAAACTCCAGTTCTTCGATTTCAGTCCTTTGAAGAAGCAAAAGTTCGAGTACAGTTGGATAGATTTAGGCAATCTCAACTTTACAATCAGGTACACTTTGCATGTTCCCTATAAGAAATTCACATGAAGTTTGCTCGAGTCCTCACCTTAAGGATTGATGTTGTCACGACCCAAAATCCCAACCCGGTCGTGATGGCGCCTCTCGTGGGGACAAGGCAAGCCAAACCATTCCCATTTGCGTTCAATCAATTAAATGACATAATTTGACAACAAGAACATGTCAATAATAAAATGAGTCGGGAACATATATATATATATATACATATAAATATACCATCCCGACTCAGATCGGGGTGTCACAAAGTCATGAGCCACTAGAGAAGTCCTAGTAATAATATAACTATTTCATATTCTTAAATACAATTGTATGAGGGAAGCAAAATCAACAAAAGGGAAGAGTTACGGAACTGCGGACGCAGGCAGCTACCTCGTAATCTCTGAAGCTCCGGTCCAATAGTAATAATCAATACCTCTGAGTAGGACCGCTAACGCCTGAATCTGCAACCAAGGTGCATGGAGTAAAGTGAGTACTTCCAACTCAGTGAGTAATAAAAGTAAATAAGAACTGAAGGTAAGAACCATGCAAGTCATTGAACAATCCACGACGAAGCAATAATCTCAAATTACATTCCATATCTATCCGTGAAGTAAACCGAAGAATCACAACACCAAAATGCAATGCAATGCAATGCGAAGTGATGCTATGCCATGCCATGTGATGCTATGCCATGCCATGCTATGCAATGCTAGTCATA